>BLSH010499998.1:115401-128517 GCA_018402905.1 Glandirana rugosa
ACACTAGTTAAAAGTCTCTTACCGTGGTCCGAACATCTGAGATATTGAAAGTGTTTCTGGTTTATTATTCTGCTTAGACCCAATAATAATGGTTTCTATACATCGTCATATGTAAAACCGGTTTTAAATACTTCTTTTAAATGATTGAGCGTTTTAAAATATTGTCTTTATTTCTTTTACGTAAAAAAATGTTCTAAAAACCAGAAAAAAGTAAATATCGTGTTTTTTTTGTCACCGCTAATTTATGGTGGTTTTGTTTCGAGATAAACACACTTTTTTTACTGTTTTTACATTATACTCATGTCACAACGTACTGACTCATTAACAGTAAGTTTACACTCTAGTTACTTTCGACTTTTAACGCTCACTAAACTCGTTCCCGCAGCCGCCGTCGTATGACGGCGATTTGCGGGAACGAGCCACTTTGCCGCCGTCAGATGCCGATCGGCGGTCGGCAAGTGGTTAAACCCCCTTCCTAAGCAGACCAATTTTCAGCTTTCATTGATCTCACATTTGAATGACAATTACTCAGTCATGCAACACTGTACTCATATTACATTTTTGTCATTTTTTTCACACAAATAGAGCTTTGTTTTGGTGGTATTTAATCGCCACTGTTTTTTTTGTGCTATAAATGAAAAAAGACCAAAAATCTTGTAAAAAAATGCATTTTCTTTATTTCTGTTATAAAATTTTGCGAGTTAGTAAATTTTCTTCATAAATTTTGGCCAAAATGTATACTGCTACATATCTTTGGTAATAATAACCCAGATTCGTCTTATTATTTGGTCTTTGTGAAAGTTATAGAGTCTACAAGCCTGGTGCCATTCTCTGAAAATTGATCACACCTGATGTACTGACGGCCTATCTAATTTCTTGAGACACTAACAAGCCAGGAAAGTACAAATTCTCCCCAAATGACCCCTTTTTGGAAATTAGAAATTCCAAGGTATGGTGAGTTTTCTGAAGTTGTATTTTTTTCCCATAATTCTTTGCAAAATGAAGATTTTTTTTTCTTTCTTTTTTTCACAAAATGGTGATATTAGCAGGTTATTTCTCACACACAGCATATGCATACCACAAATTACACCCAAAACACATTCTACTACTCCTCATGAGTATGGTGATACCACATGTGTGAGACTTTTACACAGTCTGGTCAAATACAGAGGCCCAACATGCAGGGAGCACCATCATGCGTTTTAGGGACATAAAATACACATTTAATTTCTTGACTACCTCTAGCACGTTTGAAGGTCCTGGGGGGTCAGGACAATGGAAACACCCAAAAATGACCCAATTTTGGAAAGAAAACACCCCAATGTATATTATAGGTGGCGTAATGAGTCTTTTGAACATTTTTTCCACAAGTTTTTAGAAAATGTGGAAAGAAAATGAAAAAGCATTTTTTTACACAAAGTTGTCAATTTATACAATGTTTCTAACATGTAGCATGTACACTCCAAAATATATTCTGCCACTCCTTCTGGGTATGGCGATGCCACATGTGTGAGACTTTTACACATCCTGGCCACGTACAGAGGCCCAACATGCAGGGAGCACCATCAGGTGTTCTAGGGGCATACATTTCAAATCTAACTTGACTGCCTATTACACTTTTGTGAGGCACTGTAGTGGCACTGTAGTGGCACTGATGGGCACTATAGTGGTACTGACGGACACTGTAGTGGTACTGATGGGCACTGTAGTGGCATGGATGAGAACTGATGTGGCATGGATGAGCATGAATGAGACATAAATGAGCCATGGATGGAGATGGGTGAGCATGAATGAGCCATGGATTGGGATGGATGAGCTGTGGATGGGGATGGATGAGCAGTGGATGAGGATGGATGAGCCATGAGTGAGCATGAATGGGCCATGGATGGGGATGGATGAGCTGTGGATGGGGATGGATGAGCCATGGATGGGGATAGATGAGCATGAATGAGCTGTGGATGGGGATGGATGAGCCATGAATGGGGTGGATGAGCCATGGATGGGGATGGATGAGCTGTGGATGGGGATGGATGAGCTGTGTATGGGGATGGATGAGCTGTGTATGGGGATGGATGAGCCATGGATGGGGATGTCTGAGCATGGATGGGGATGACTGAACATGGATGGGGATGGCTGAGCATAGATGGGGATGACTGAGTATGGATGGGGATGGCTGAGCATGTATGGGGATGGCTGAGCATGAATAAGGATGGCTGAGCATGGATGGGGATGGCTGAGCATGGATGGGATGGCTAAGCATGAATGAGGATGGCTGAGCAAGAATGGGTTGGCTGAGCATGAATGAGGATGGCTATGCATGGATGGGAATGGCTGAGCATGGATGGGATGGCTGAGTATGGATGGAGATGGCTGAGCATGAATGAGGATGGCTGAGTATGGATGGGGATGGCTGAGCATAGATGGGGTGGCTGAGTATGTATGGGGATGGCTGTGCATGTATGGGGATGACTGATCATGGATGGGGATGGCTGAGCATGGATGGAGATGGCTGAGCATGGATGGGGTGGCTGAGTATGGATGAGGATGGCTGAGCATGGATAGGATGGCTGAGCATGGATGGGGATGACTGAGCATGGATGGGGATGGCTGAGCATGGATGGGGATGGCTGAGTATGGATGGGATGGCTGAGTATGGATGGGATGGCTGAGTATCGATGGGAATGAGGCAGGAATGGGCACAGATCAGCTCCCCTCTCCTCTCACACTGTACAGATCGGTATGGAGCAGGGAGAGATGAACCGGGCATGCACCGCCATGTTTATTACTGATCATTCCTCCATTGGGTGGAGCAATCACATGATGAAAGGCTGCTGTCATCAGCCCTATACCGAGATCCGTGATGTGCCGGGTTCCTCCCGTGATTCTGGGAGGACATCATAGTACGCCCTCCCAGAGTTACCCGACCGCGCTGTAGCCGTCATTCGGTTATGGCCCGGTCGGCAAGTGGTTAAAGCAGAACTCCGGGGTCAGCAAAATCTCATCTATTAGTGCACCCCTACACTGAACACCAAACAGTTATTACATGTGTGAAATTCCTTACCATTGAAGAGAAAAGCCTAATTGAATTTTCAGGAAGTTCTCTCTGTAATTCAGAAAATGCAGCATCTTTTCTGCCAAGAAGGAGTTGTTATAACAGGGATTGCATCATATCCTCTCCTCTCTCTCTACATTATAATCAATCCACACTTCCCATCATGCTTTGAGAATTGCCATGAATGTGGGAGGGTACACTAGGCCTGTACATGATAAATGTGAACAAGCCCGCTTCAACACAAATCACACCCCCTCATTCTGCAGCCACACTGCTGAGCACACTGACAGACAGGCAGATAACAGTCTGATAAATGTAAAGTATGCATTTGCACAATGTTTAGTTCATTCTATGTAGCCTACTTTCATTAAATATTGAATTCTTCCTCCTCTAGGTTTTCTGTTACTGGCTGCAATCTTCACATGTCATCTCCCTCCTCCAACCACAACAACAGATAAACGAATTGCCGTTACTTGCTTTATTTAATTATCACAAAACTATAGAAACAGGCCCATAATGATATATTACACCCGCTGTATTCTGCTGTAATAACTGATGAGGCTACTCTGGGGAGCCTCCACTGGTGAGGCTGCACTGGTGAGCTTCCACTGATTAGGCTGCACTGGTGAGGCTGCAGTAGTGAGGCTCTACTGATGAAATTGCAGTAATGAAGCTGCACTGGTGAGCCTCCACTGGTGAGGTTGCACTGGTGAGCCTCCACTGGTGAGGTTGCACTGGTGAGCCTCCACTGGTGAGGCTGCACTGATGAGGCTGCACTGAGGAGGCTGCACTGATGAGGCTGCGCTAGTGAGCCTCCACTGATTAGGCTGCAGTGGTGAGCCTCCACTGATTAGACTGTACTGGTGAGCCTCCACTGATTAGGCTGTACTGGTGAGCCTCCACCGATGAGGTTGCACTGGTGAGCCTCCGCTGATAAAGCTGCACTGATGAGCCTCCACTTGATGAGATTGCACTGGTGAGGCTGCAACTGTGAACCTCCACTAATGAGGCTACACTGGCGAGCCTTCACTGATGAGGCTGCACTAATGAGCCTCCACTGATGAGGCTGCACTGGTGAGGCTGCAATGCTTAGTTATTTTTCTCTGGTGGTAAGATTGATGCAGCTGTGCAATAACTGCATATGTACATATATTGGTTCATTCCAGGAATATTGTTGTAATTGATAAATACAGGTGATACTTACAAACAACACTTAAGTCCCGTACACACGATCAGAATATTGTACAAAAAGTACCTCTTTCGAAGCAATCGTATGATGATCTTTTCTTTAGTACACAGCTTTCGGCCATAATTTTCAGAAGGGACACAAAAATATTTTCTTGTACGATATCATATCGTCTGATTTTCGTTCAATCTGTACAGTTTTCATCCCAAAATACAATACAATATATTACATCACTTCTGAATTTTTATTCTGTCATATGAGAATTTTTGTACTTTAGTAACCTATTTATTTTCGATATGGAGACTAGCATGCAAAAAAAATGGACAATCGTTCATCTGATAATCTCATTGTGTGTACTAGGCTTTATTGTTGTACGTGATCGGTAAGATGTTTTTTAAAGTTTTATTAAAGACTCATTTTTTTAGTTAAAAATAACAAATGTGTTATACTTACCTGCTTTGTGCAGTGGTTTTGCACAGACCAGCCCAGATCCTCCTCTTCTTGGGTCTCTCTTCGGTGCTCCTGGCCCCTCCCTACTGTTGAGTGCCCCCAGAGCAAGAAGCTTGCTATGGGGGCACCTGAGTCGAGCCACAGCTCTGTGTATCCATTTAGACACAGAGCTACCACTTGGCCCCGTTACACCTTCTCTCCTCATTGGCTGACTGAATTTGATTGACAGCAGTGGGAGCCAATGGTGCTGCGCTGCTGTCTCAGCCAATGAGGAGGTGTAGCCGAGACACTCCTGCAACATCGCTGGCTCTAGATGGACCTCAGGTAAGTATTAGGGGGGCTGCTGCACACAGAAGGCTTTTTGTCTTAATAAATAATACATTACCCACTTGCCGACCGCCAACCGCAGTTTGACAGAGACAAGATGGCTCGTTATCGCAAACCGCCGTCATATGATGGCGGCTGCGAGATCGCGCACTGTGAGCACGCTCGTGCACTCACTGTGTTCTGGGGAGCCAGGGAGTGGGTAGGGCGGACTCGATCGCTGCCGACTACCTGCGATGGCCCCCTGCAGTGAAAGAACGGAGGTCCATGTATGTAAACATGGATCTCTGTTCTCATAGAGGGGGAAGGGCTGTGATCAAAAGCTTCCTGCATATTGAAGCCGTGATCACTCCCCTCCCCCTGCCAGCCCAGCCCCCATACAGTTAGAACAAGCCTAGAGAACACATTTAACCCTTAGAGCGCCCCCTCCAGGTTAACCCCTTCACTGCCAATGGCATTTGCACAGTAATCAGTGCATTTTTATAGCACTAATCGCTGTTTAAATGCCAATGGTCCCAAAAAAGTGTCAAAATAGTCTGACATGTCCGCCACAATATCGCAGTACTGCTAAAAATTGCAGATCGCCGCCATTACTAGTAAAAAATAACAAAAAATAAAAACCCCAGAAATTAATGCTCATTATCCGTAAACGTGGCAACTTTTGCGCAAACCAATCAATAAACGCTGATTGCGGGTTTTTTTAACCAAAAATATGAGAAATAAATCGTCTGAAACCAATGAAAAAATGTTTTTTTTATATTTTTCTTGGATTTGTATTTTAGCAAAAAGTATGAAAAACTGTTTTTGTTTTTTTTTTTGCAAAATTGTAGCTCTTTTTTTATTTATAGCGGCGATCATAAATGACACAGAGGGGATCAAATACCACCAAAAGAAAGCTCTATTTGTGGGGAAAAAAGGACACAAATTTTGTTTGGGTAGAATGTAGCACGACCGCACAATTTTCAGTTAAAGTGACACAATGCCGAATCGCAAAAAAGTTCTCTGGTCCTAAAGTGTGAAATTCTTCCGGGGCTGAAGTGGTTAAGATACAAAGCCTTCTGACTTTACAACCACTTTAATGGTTGGATACAATATGTTGGCTAAAGAAAATAAAGCAAGAAAACAGGAGCACAAAGTGCTCAATTCTAACCAGGAGTGTGAAACCATTAATGAACAAACAAGAATGGCAAATGGTTCTGGTTCTTTTATTAAGCCCTTTCCACTCACCATATGTATATAAACCAGTCTGTTGGACTGTTGGAAAGCGCAACATTATATCAGATATTCATGGATTTTTACTATCTGGTTAATAAAGCCATTTGGCCTGATGGAAGTCATCTTGGAATGGCAGTGAAGCAAGTTTACCCAGCGGGTGTTTGTAACAAGGAGTCATAGCTGGGAATTCATCCCCTGAAGGTTGTTCTCACATAGGCCTCCTGATGTGATGTATGGGGGGGGGGGGGTAGAGGAGCATCAGCTAAGACTTACTGGGGATGTGCGAAAATGACTGATTTCTTGACTTAAAGCAGTGGTTCTCAACTCCGGTCCTCAGGACCCCCCAACAGGCCAGATTTTCAGTATTACCTTGGGGAGATGCAGACTAGAATATGGCAATCACTGAGCAGCAAATGATATCACCTGTCATGTATTTCAGTTATCCTGCAAACCTGGCCTGTTGGGGGGTCCCGAGGACCGGAGTTGAGAACCACTGACTTAAAGCAACATCAAAGGCCCACTGTTGTTGGAATGTTGACCTGGGTCAAGAAGTTTGACGGTAATATAGCAGTGCCAAATGGTGAAGACAGCAGCATACTTTCTGGAAGATGTTCGGGAGAATAACATTCTTCCTGGTGATTAGGAAGAATGGCCCCTTTTAGCTTCTCATTGGACAGAGGACTACACGGGCGAGCAGAGGGTGTTTGTGTGGGTCACTAGCCAGTGATGATCTGTCTCTTTCTCTTTCTTTGTCCTGGAGCCCAGCCAGCATGCAAACCCTTTAAGGAAGGACTTACAGTATCATATCACCCCTGCTCTTTTTGTTTTATATGCTCTTTTAGTGTTTTATGTTAGCATTTATACTTTCTTTTTAAATAAATAAAACCTTTGCTTCTTTGAGCATAGTGTTTATTTCTATAACTAACAATGTTATTATATCATCACCATTAGCCTGATCAGAGCTGTGATAGCATAGCTAACTATATGAATAGACAAGATAATACATAGTTATAAATGATGTAGGGGGAAGCCAAAACCATCCCCTATTTATTTCAATGACATAGTGATCACGTTCAGGCTGAAGGCATCCCTGGGTAAAACAAAAGCCTTTATGTAATTAGCAATAAAGGTCTATACATCACTCTTAATTACACCATTCAGCAACCAACAATATATTATTAACCAGTTCGGCTCCAGAGCATTTTTTTTTTATTTGTCACATGCATGTAAAAACCCTAATTTTTGGCAAAAAAAAAATACATAAACCTGCAGAACATTATATATTTTCTGAAAGCAGAGGCCATGTAGAATAAAAAGGTAATAGTTTATTTTTTTTGTTCCATGTGATATTTGTTAAACGCTAATTTTTCAGAAAAAATATAATCAAATGAATTTTAGCCATAACCACACCAAAACCAAATCATATAATACCCATTTGTGGTTAATATATACAAGATGAGGTTGCATTGAGTAAATAGATACCTAACATTCCATGTCTTAAAATTGCGTGCGCCCGCGATATCGCCAAAAGCTATGGTGCCCAAAAATCATCATAGGTGATGCTTTAAAAGCCGTTACAGCTCAACGTAGAGTTAACTAGGAGCTCTTGTTCCTAGAATTATTGTTCTCACTCTGACGTTTGTGACGATATGTCACGTGTGGTGCAACCGTGATTTACATGTGCGCACCCTGGGCTCGTGTTTGCGCAGGTGTATGGGGCAACAGGAGTTTTGGCAATTTTTTTTTACATTTTATTATATTTTACTATCATTTTATTTATTTATTTATGTATTTATTTTTATTTTTATGTGATTGCTATCAAAACGGGTTAATAAACCCCTATGTGATAGCATTGGGCAGGTGACAGGTACTCTTTCTAGCAACATTAGGGGTATAATAGACCCCAATGTCTCCCCTGCCCTTCACACCATCTATCTGAGCACAGATCTGCTTGGTTAGATGTGTCCCCTGGTTGTACTGGCCAGGAAAGTGTGCAAATGAAACCGGAAGTGACATCACTTTCGGTTTCATTGTTTGCAAATTGCAAGTGAGATTGAAACATGGATTTGCCTCAGTCTTGCTGCAATATCTCTCCCCCAGCCAGTAGCTGTGTTCCAGGGCTCCAGTAAGCATAGGACAACCCAGGAACCACAGGAGAAGAGGGGCTGCTGGCAGGAATGGGGGGGGCACTTTGCTGCTGGCTGTGTGAAAGTGATCAGCAGCTAGCTGCCACATCACTTTCACTTTGAAGCCGGTCGCTGGCTGAAAAATACACACGCAGCCTGGTGGATGTACATAGTATGCCCAAAGAGCTGAACTGGTTATTTAAGGTGCTTAAACCTCTCCACAGTGTATTAATCTGTTAGTACAATAGTTTTAAATATATAGAGTAAGCACACCACATAGCCAAACTGCTTTAGCAATAAGTTAGTATTAGGCATATACATACAATTATACAACAGGTACAGATAACCGAGTATGTCATTTAACATCAAGCATAATACAACAAATATATACAATCCAAGGTTGAATCAAAGCAACAAACTTGCATGCATATGGGTGCAATGAGCTACACTTAAAACGTATAATAGCTGAGGTTCAGAAATACATACAAGAGCATGGTTGTCTTGACTCACAGGCAGTATCCAGGGGTCCCAGGTGCATGGTGGTCCCATGTAGTTCCCCCGATCCTAGCAGGGGAAATTGCTTGTAGACAGAGTATTCAGTGCGGCAGGTAACCAATCTTCTGTGTGGCTTTCGCTGCAGCAGCTGAAAGCTGACATCTCCTCCTCCCTCCCTTTAGCTTTCAGTTGCTGCAGCAAAAGCCACATAGAAGTCTGGTTACCCACCGCACTGAATACCGGCTGGATTGGTGGAATGTAGACGAAAGATGATGGTGGCGGTGGCAGCGGGTGAATGGTGGCTAGTGGACCCAGGGATATCAGAATGAAGAGAATGCCTTGTCTTTGTGTACAAAGGTGAGATTAGCTCCCTGCCCCTGTCTTGCAGCTGAGACGGTATGTCTGTGTATTCACCTGTATTTGTCTGGGCTGGTAGAACTACAGGTCCCAGAATACCCAACATCATGGTTTCTTTTCAGGGGTAGATCCTGGTGTTGGTTGCTATTGATTGGGGTGTTGTGGTCAGCAGACAAGTGTCATAGCCCCCCCCCCAGTCCTGTGTATTGAGAGTGTCCCCTGTGTGCAGTGTTCTGCTTCATTTGGGTGTAGAGGTGTGAATTGATTTAAATAAGAACTTCACCCAAAAGGGGAAGTTCCGCTTTTCCTCCTCCTTCCCCCTCCTCCGCCATATTTGGAATGTCTTTTTTGGGGGGAGGAGTGGGTACCACTTCTGCTTTGACTGCCTAGGCGATGGTAGTGAAAGTTCTTCCTCCCCACCTTTCTTTTCAGCTTCTTGAGACACATCTGAGGTCCCAGGAGGCTGCATGACCTCACAGGGCACAGCGCAGCTCACACATGAGGAGTGGGTAGATGGCTGTGAAGCCGCAACAAGTCACATCCAGCTGCCCACAGATAAGATACTGGTGCCTGGGACCCGAAAATAGGCAAAGGGCTGGGTTGGATGAGGACAATGCTGGATCACTTTTTTAAAAGTCAGCAACTACAGGATTTGAGGCTGCTTACATTTTGGTTTACAGGGCAAAGATGCTCTTTGAATAAAGTTTTTATGTTATTAAATTGGTTAAATTGTTCATTTTTAATAAACATCAATAGAATTCTACTGCCTAAATAAAAGCCATTCAAAATTACTTACTGACAGTTCTTTTTTTCTATTTAGTCTTTTGTTATTTCTGATTTTTAGGGGGATAGACCCACACAGTCCCTTGGGTTGGCTGCATTAGTGTAGTAAGAGAAGTACTGAAACAACAGCCAATCTGAACTTTGAACCTGTGGTACTGGGGAGATCACATGACCAAATACCTATGCATTTAGTCAAGTGGTCAAACTAAAGAGAACGTGAAGCACTGTTTTCTTGCCTTGTTTAATATTCAGTTTCTTGCATAGGCCCAGAGAATCTTTGTCCCCATTCCCTTTCTCTGTCCCAAAAGTGAGACATCAAGCTTCTGTTTAGACTCCTGATATCTCACCAAAACCCCTCTCAATACTGTAGTGAAAAAAAAGTAAAAAATAAAAAAAAATGTAAAATAAAAGTAATTAAAAATGTAAAAAATTAAAAAGTCAGTGTATACTGGGTGGCAGTGTGTAGAGAGGGTGGGACAGTGTGTACAGAGGGGTCATTTAGTGTGGGTTGTTGTTTCTAATCAGACTAAAAAGCCACGCCCAATATGTAGCATAATTTAGTCACACACACTTTTTGCCAAGGCCCACTATACACGCAGCAGGTGACCATCTCCTTGGTAGGGGCCTCAGTGCATTACTTTGCCCAGGGGCCCATGATGCTATTAATATGGCACTCTACAGGAGTTCAGTACCCTTGATAGTGTAATGAAAAGGAAAGCTGAGTCAGACTCTGGGATTACTGTGATTCTATCTTGAATAAAAATGTCAGATCTTATAGAACTTATACTTGCATTACACTGAAAATGACATGCCCTGTCTGACATTTATGTACCCAATTTAAGTAAAACCGTAGTAAAAAATAATCTTGAAATAGGTAGGTATCCCATAATTTATGGCATCAAATAATTAGTTAGTGAAGTACACTGCCTGCAAAGCATATTAACCTTTCCAGCAGTTAGACACATAACTACCTTTACAGAAAGGTGTCCTATTTCAGTAAGATTTGAAACCATAAAATAAACGAATTTGATTGATATTAATGAGAACAGATATGAGAAGTAGTCAATGACAGCGAGAACAGCCTCAAAATTGAGGAAAAATGCATATTAGCACAGAAAACTAGGGAAAAGGTCCACATCAGCTCATCATTTTTTATAATGTCAGACATACGGGTCTTATTTTTTTGGATGATTTTAATATTATTAGTACTAGAAACAACAACAGTAATGAACTGGGAGAACCTTCCCTGTAAAGAGAGAAAAATTAGTGATATATATATATATATATATATATATATATATATATATATATATATATATATATACAGTGCCTTGAAAACTTATTCATACCCCTTGAAATTCTCCACATTTTGTCATGTTACAACCAAAAACGTAAATGTAATATATTGTGATTTTATGTGATAGACCAACACAAAGTGGCACATAATTGTAAAGTGGAAAGAAACAGATAAGTGGCTTTCAAAATGTTTTACAAATAAATATGTGAAAAGTGTGGTGTGCATTTGTATCCAGGCCCCTTTACTCTGATACCCCTAACTAAAATCTAGTGGAACCAATTGCCTTCAGAAGTCACCTAATTAGTAAATAGAGTCCACCTGTGTGCAATTTAATCTCAGCATAAATGCAGCTGTTCTGTGAAGCCCTCGGGGGTTTGTTAGAGAACCTTAGTGAACAAACAGCATCATGAAGGCCAAGGAACACACCAGGCAGGTCAGGGATAAAGTTGTGGAGAAGTTTAAAGCAGGGTTAGGTTATAAAAAAAATATACCAAGCTTTGAACATCTCACAGAGCACTGTTCAATCCATCATTCCAAAATGGAAAGAGTATGGCATAACTGCAAACCTACCAACACATGGCCGTCCACCTAAACTGACAGGCCGGGCAAGGAGAGCATTAATCAGAGAAGCAGCCAAGAGGCCCATGGTAACTCTGGAGGAGCTGCAGAGATCCACAGCTCAGGTGGGAAAATCCACAGGACAACTATTAGTCGTGCACTCCACAATTCTGACCTTTATGGAAGAGTGGCAAGAAGAAAGCCATTGTTGAAAGTAAGCCATAAGAAGCTCTGTTTGCAATTTGCGAGAAGCCATTTGAGGACACTGCAAACATGTGGAAGAAGGCGATCTGGTCAGATTTAAAACCAAAATTTAACTTTTTGGCCTAAAAGCAAAACGCTATGTGTGACGGAAAAGTAGCACTGCACATCGCCCTGAACATACCATCCCCACTCTGAAATATGGTGGTGGCAGAATCATGTTCTGGGGATGCTTTTCAGCAGGGACAGGGAAGCTGGTCAGAGATGATGGGAAGATGGATGGAGCCAATTACAGGGCAATCTTAGAAGAAAACTTGTTACAGTCTGCAAAAGACTTGAGACTGGGGCAGAGGTTCACCTTCCATCAGGACAACGACCCTAAACATACAGCCAGAGCTACAATAGAATGGTTTAGATCAAAGCATATTCATGTGTTAGAACGGCCCAGTCAAAGTCCAGACCTAAATCCAATTGAGAATCTGTGGCAAGACTTGGAAATTGCTGTTCACAGACGCTCTCCATCCAATCTGACAGAGCTTGGGCTATTTTGCAAAGAAGAATGAGCAAAAATTTCACTCTCTAGATGTGCAAAGCTGGTAGAAACATCCCCAAAAAGATTTGCAGCTTTAATTGCAGCGAAAGGTGGTTCTACAAAGTATTGATTCAGGGGGGTTGAATACAAATGCACGCCACACTTTTCACATATTTATTTGTAAAGAGAATTGAAAACCATTTATCATTTTCTTTCCACTTCACAATTATGTGCTACATTGTGTTGGTTGATCACATAAAATCCCAATAAAATATGTTTTTACGTTTTTGGTTATAAAATGACACAATGTGGAACATTTCAAGGGGTATGAATACTTTTTCGAGGCATTGTGTGTGTGTGTATATATACAGATATATATACAGTGTATATATATATATATATATATATATATATATATATATATATATATAAATATATATACTGTATATGTATTAGTCGGACATGTACTGTATATACTATATCTATATATATATATCTATATATATATATATATATATATATATATATATATATATATAG
>BLSH010499998.1:136876-161788 GCA_018402905.1 Glandirana rugosa
CTATGTCGTAGACCACAATGTCATGTATGAGTATATAAGAGTTGTATCTGGTATAGTCTTATTCATCCATCCAGACCATAGCCTACTCTGAAGCAGTTATCTCTTATATCCAAGGCGGGACAGACCACCCCTCCCTCCAGGGAGTAATACAGAATACTAATTGTTCTTCTTAATGACCACGGTGCTTGTATCTCAGGCGCATACACAGTGACTCGTAGAAGACACTTCGAGTAACACTTCTCAGCTTTAAAGAAAGACGATGAATCCCGAATAAGAATCCGTTCATACAATCAAGGCCGAAGGTGGGGAGAGAATATATGAGTATGTACTGTAACACCAGATGCTGTATCTGAATAAGTGACTGTATGCTGTGCAAGATTTTGTAAGCTTAAACCCTTGTTTCAATAAAACTTTTATGGAACAAAATTGTCAGTTTAATTTACAGTATTTCCACTGCCATGACTTTTTCTAAGCTGTCATCATATGTTCACACACTGACGTGAGAATGGCTGATTGCACACAGCAGTATGCTTGTTTTAACCATAATCTTGAAGTGAAAGTCTTTATGTCACTCTCACTGGCTATGTTTACCAAGGATTATTACTGGCATTATCAAAGACACTTTGCTCATGGGGTGGAGTGAATCATACTATACTGATGGTGCACAGAGGCATAAGGAAGACAAACCCAGTGGCATACTAAATTAAGGAAATTCTTCAATTAGAACCATGATTGATTAAAAAAAAAAAAAAAAAAACCAATTCCCCATTCAGCACATGATTAACTACTAGTTACCCTAATAAGTATAATTGACTCATTCTTCCATTTTTTTTTCTTCTATAGAATCATTGTTGTATTATTATTTGCTGTTGGTGTGTAAATATGTTTTTAATTTGTTTTTGCAGTGCTGAAAAAAGCATTAAAATGCTTGTATTTCAGCTGTAAATAACTTTAATATACTTTGTTTCAGAAGCATACCGTTAGTGTTGTGTCATGTAGTGTGGTATTGTAAAAGCATGGCCTTGTTTGCCCTGCAGCAAATAAGCAGATCATTGAGGACACAGGCATTCACTCCAATCTTTTTTTAAGGGTTTTTCTTGCCTGCTTGTATTAATACACAGTTCAGGACATCACATAGGTTTCCCTAGTAGGGGTTTTGCAGCAATTTTCTGCCACAAAACAAACACTCCTGGATGCAGGATTGGAGACTTTCATCTATCTGAAAGCTCTAGGAAGCCTCCAGATTCCAGGTCCCAAACTAGGTTTTACCAAACTCTCAGAAAACTGAAAATCCAGTTTCCTCTTTATGAGAAAAGTATCCCGGAACTTCTCTATGGAGCTAGATTTGAACCTTGGGTGGCACAAACTAATTTCACATTGGGGCAAGGCACAGCACAGTCACAATAAATGTATGTATCTTCATAAATATGCATAAATAATCAGTTAATCTAAAGTATATGACCATTCATTGAACAGAAGTCTGGAAAACGTCCATGAGTAAAGTCCATGGGTGAAAGACCATTCTCTGTGAAGTGATTATAAATTAAAAAAAAAACACAGGTGCTCAGGTGTAACAGCTCCCATCCACCAAAGGCTAGACTGGCCTCTCACCTTAGTGATCAGACCCTGACGGATCAACCAGCTGCTAAAACCCACATACAACTGTTCAGAGGAAATCCAACTTCTTGTCACAGGACAAAAAAACAAACACTTGAGGCCAAGTGCAAGCGATCATAGTCCACTGTGTATGCAAACACACTCCTCAGTGGTTCCCCAGTGCTGGAGAAGTCCACGCCCTGTGCTGGGACGTAACACGTACATCGGGGAGGGGTTACGTCTGACGTCACCCGCAGCAATCTTGGAGGAGTGTGTTTGCATACACAACAGTCTATGATCAACAGGGGCATTCGAAGGAGAGGAGGAGCAAGGAGCATCAGTGGGGAACCGAGAAGAGAAGGTTTGGAGCCGCTCCATGCAATCCCATTGCGCAGAGCAGGAAAGTATAAGCCTGCTTGTAATTAAAGAAAAAAGCCTTTAGAATCACTTTGTATGTGAAAATCACTCTGTCACACATGGAGTAAACATTAGCCAGAGCTGAATCTGTTAAGAAAAATGTTGGTGTTTTTCAGGTCTGTCTGCCTAGCTGTGCTGACCTTAGATTTGTTTCACACCCCTGCTACTGAATAATAACAAATGTTTATCACATATTAATTTAGCTTCTTCAGGTCTGAGCAAATGTGACTAGGACTATGTTGACTTCCATGAAGTTCTGAGGTCAAAAAAGCTCTGAATACTGCCATTTATTGCTTTATGTAAAGGTAAATGAGAGTTGTGAGTTACTGACAGCATGACAAAGGACCTGAGGGCCACAATGTTATTCTGTACTTGGTGGCTACATGTCCATGCACTTATTCCTGGTACATAGTATTTGCCTATACTGATACGAAGAGTTTTTTATACCCTGCAAACCCAGACACTGGGCCACGATTGCTTTATATGAGTGTAAATTTGCATTCACATGACTGAATAGAACATGTGCTTGATGGATCTCTTATCGGGTAAGTAGGTTTGCTTACATGTCATGTTTTGTTTATACATTTGCCTTCTCACTATCTGCAATGAATTCCCCTAAAAAAGAATTATTATCTTCAGCATAAATGGGATGTAATGTAAAAATGGTATGCTTTTTTCTTCTAGCGATATGAGCAGCAGGTGCCGTTTATGTTTTTCCTCCAACCACCTCGACCATTAAATAACCATATCTAGGAGCAATTTCGTCACACAGGTGGACGCCAAATTGCACAGCTGTGTCACTAGAAGGACTGTGAGCAACATCTACAGCTTGTTATATCTTTATTATATCTCTTGTTCCAGTCAACCATTTATCTGGACCCAAGTTCAGGCTAGGCATCTAAAAACAATTCAACACTTTAAGTTAATTATGAATGCAACAGCAGCCCTTTTTCGGTAGCCCAGTTTAGTGGTAATAAGCCATGGAGGCTGAAGTAAAAAAATATGGCTTCAAAGTAACAAATAGTAAAGAAAAAAAGAAAACTAGTAGTTTCATTTTTGGCAGACCTGCATATACACAAAATCACAACATAAAACACAGAATGTGCTTTTACAAACTGCAACTTAAAATGGGAACTATATTCTTCATGTTAATGTTTTATAGATAAACATAAGTCAATTGAATGAAAGCAACATTTCAATGTGTGATAATACATTAAAAATATGTTCTGCTGATTAGATACAATTAGCTTTTCTGCAGTTCAATTTCTCATCAGATACCATGTGATCTGGAATTCCCAATCTGAGATCTAGGAAATAATAGTTTTTTTAAGTTATGGCAGGAGGAAGAAAATGTTCTAATGCAATTAATAATTTGATTTGGTGGCACACACATTTGACTTATTGATTGATATAATATGTGTATAATGATAGTCTCACTTTAGAATATTGAATCAAGCATACAGTAAACAGAAAAGTAATGGAATTTATTATCTGCCAGACCACCCTTTGCCTTTAACGTGTACCATGGTCAAAATGTAAGATCAAAATCAAGTTTTCAGACACAATCCCTTCCACATTACATTTCAATTATTTTTAGTCTACTCCTACTGATCTGAATGCTCTTGAAATTTGAAAACTTACTTTGTGAAGATCCCCACACATTTATTTCCTTGAATTTTATGATGTGTTCACTATGACCTGTGAATAGGCACTGCTGTGTCACGCATTTCACAGAGCCTGCCTTCTGAACTATCGGGGAGGGGGTGCTGAGAGGAGGAGTTTCAGTTAGTACAGAAACTCCTGTTTGCAGACAACAAGGTGCCATGGAATATGTAGACCTCAGAAATGGAAGGTAAACAGCAGATGAGAAGCTGAAAAGCATGCAGGGAATCAAGAAGTTGTGGAAAGAGACAGCCAGCAGATAGGCAGCCCAACCTGAAAAGAGATTTTTCAGGTCAGCTAATATTGGAATGTGAAAAAAACATAATTTTTTCTATTGTTATTACAATGTTGATGTTAAAATTTGAAAGTGTATGCTGTGACCAGTGAACCATTTTAATGGTGAATTGATTCTCTTAGGTTGACTTGAATGCAGTTTTGGAAGGACAGGAAAAGTGCACTTCCAAATGTCAGCAATTAAAATCTGGATGCCCATATCCATTGTAAAACTGCTCATCTGATTCAGTGGATGGACTGTGTGTATACAATTCAGCACAAAAAATATCTAAAAATTAGTCATATGGGAACCCCTGGAAATTTATAGGGAGGCACTGAATGAAAGTAGCTCCGTCAAAGCTACTCAGTGATGAAGGAGGTAGATATACCTACTTTACAGGACAGATGCAATAAATATACCACAGATATACCATTAACAAGCTTTGAAAAATATTGTTTTTATCCAATGCATTTTAATGTAAGTACACCACCTCCTCTTCATGAAATGCCTAGGCATAACATGACCAGCATATTAGAATCTGAGCTTCCTAACAGATTGGCATATAAAGCTTTGACAAGCAGTAATCAGCAACATACAGTTGGAGAGGCCAGGTCCTTCATTTGGGACTCATGACAAGGTAACATCTTTACATTTTTTTGTTGATTTTGCTGAACTACTGCAATTACAAGTATAACTGCTATTATGAATGTACATGCCCCAGTTGATTTTAGCCCTGTGTGCTGCAACAATGCCACAAAACATGACTTACACTATATTGTCAAAAGTATTGAGACAACCTGCCTTTACATGCAAATGAAATTTAATGGCATCCTAGTCTTAGTCCGTAGGGTTCAATATTGCCCTGGCCCACCCTTTGCAGCTATAACAGCTTCAACTCTTCTGAGAAGGCTGTCCACAAGATTTAGGAGTGTGACTATGGCAATGTTTGACCATTCTTCTAGAACCGCATTTGTGAGGTCAGGCACTGATATTGGAACGAGAAAGCCTGGCTTGCCGTCTCCACTGTAATTCATCCCAAAGGAGTTATATCGGCTTGAGGTTAGGACTTTGTGCAGGCCAGTCAACTTCCTCCAACCCAAACTCACTCATCCATGTCTTTATGGACCTTGTTTTGTGCACTGGTCCAAATAGTTTGGTGGAGGGGGGTTATGGTGTGGGGTTGTTTTTCAGGAGTTGGGTTTGGCCCCTTAGTTCTAATGAAGGGAACTCTTAAGGCATCAGCATACCAAGACACTTTGGACAATTTCATGCTCCCAACTTTGTGGGAACAGTTTGGGACTGGTCCCATCTTGTTACAACATGACTGCGCACCAGTGTGACATGGGGAAGGGTGTAATTTTGTTTTCCCTGGAGATCAGCTTTGACTGTATTTTTGATTAAATATCTTGGGGTTTTGCTATTTACTTAAACACTGTAATGATAATTATAAATGAAATGTGTTTTATTCAAATTATTCAGCTAAATAAACACAAAACATTTTTATCCAAATTGAATGAAAAATGTAAGATGTAAGTAAGAAAAAAAATAGATACAAACATTATTTTCTACAAACTCATTCACCTCCAAAACATTAAAAAAGGCTATGGTTTAAGGAGGTTCAAGGTACTATAAATGGTTAATTATGTAAGTAGTAAAGCAATAAACATTTTCAACATACAGTATCTCACAAAAGTGAGTACACTCCTCACATTTTTGTAAATATTTTATTATATCTTTTCATGTGACAACACTGAAGAAATTACACTTTGCTACAATGTAAAGTAGTGAGTGTACAGCTTGTATAACAGTGTAAATTTGCTGCCCCCTCAAAATAACTCAACACACAGCCATTAATGTCTAACCACTGGCAACAACTGAAAATGTCCAAATTGGGCCCAATTAGCTATTTTCCCTCCTCAGCGTCATATGACTCATTAGTGTTACAAGGTCTCAGGTGTGAATGGGGAGCAGACGTGTTAAATTTGGTGTTATCGCTCTCACTCTCTCATACTGGTCACTGGAAGTTCAACATGGCACCTCATGGCAAAGAACTCTCTGAGGATCTGTAAAAAAGAATGATTTCACTACATAAAGATGGCCTAGGCTATAAGGAGATTGCCAAGACTCTGAAACTGAGCTACAGCATGATGACCAAGACCATACAGGGGTTTAACAGCACAGGTTACACTCAGAACAGGCCTCACCATGGTGAACCAAAGAAGTTGAGTGCATGTGCTCAGCGTCATATCCAGAGGTTGTCATTTGGAATTAGACGTATGAGTGCTGCCAGCATTGCTGCAGGGGTTGAAGTAGTGGGGGGGTCAGCCTGTCAGTGCTCAGACCATACGCCACACACTGAATCAACTTGGTCTGCATGGCTTTCATCCCAGAAGGAAGCCTCTCTAAAGATGATGCACAAGAAAGCCCGCAAACAGTTTTCTGAAGACAGGCAGACTAAGGACATGGATTACTGGAACTATGTCTTGTGGTCTGATGAGACCAAGACAAATGTATTTGGTTCAGATGGTGTCAAGCGTGTGTGGCGGAAACTAGGTGAGGAGTACAAAGACAAGTTTGTCTTGCCTACAGTTTAGCATGGTGGTGGGAGTGTCATGGTCTGGGGCTGCATGAGTGCTGCCGGCACTGGGGAGCTACAGTTCATTGAGGGAACCATGAATGCCAACATGTACTGTGACGTACTGAAGCAGAGCACGATCTCCTCCCTTCAGAGACTGGACTGCAGTGCAGTATTCCTATATGATAACAACCCCCAAACACACCTCCAAGATGACCACTGCCTTGCAAAAGAATCTGACGGTAAGGTTGATGCACTGGCCAAGCATGTTTCCAGACCTAAACACTATTGAGCATCTGTGGGGCATCCTCAAATGAAAGGTGGAGGAGTGCAAGGTCTCTAACATCCACCAGCTCTGTGATGTCATCATGGAGGAGTGGAAACCCGTCAAGCTCTGGTAAACTCCATGCCCAAGAGGGTTAAGACATTGCTTGAAAATAACGGTGGACACACAAAATATTGACACTTTGGGCCCAATTTGGACATTTTCACTTAGGGGGGTACTCACTTTTGTTGCCAGCGGTTTCGACATTAATGGCTGTGTGTTAAGTTGTTTTGAGGGGACAGCAAATTTACACTGTTATACAAGCTGTACACTCACTACTTTACATAGCAAATTGTGACTTCTTCAGTGTTGTCACATGAAAAGATATAATAAAATATTTACAAAAATATGAGGGGTGTACTCACTTTTGTGAGATACTGTAGTTTTTCCTGTTTTTGCAGTTTTATATGACCATTGATTAGCATCACATTTATAGAATTTGTATCCTTACATCAAGTGCCTTAGCAATTTAATCCTAATCCAAATCTTGTATTGAATTACAAAAACACTGTTTCTTCAGGAAGGTTATAACTATTGAAGCAAAAAAGGATGAGATTATAGGAGAATTGACCTGCTTGTCAGTAGTGGCAATATGGAGCTGAATTCAAGTATGATAAAAAGTTTCCCATGGGAAGCGCATGGCTTAGCTTGATGCGTTGACACAAGTCAGATAAAATAATACATAAATAAGTGAACAACGATGTTTATAAGAAGATTAGCTGAATCATGGGACCTTTCTCAGGGAACTGTCTCTAGGGAAACTCAGGCTGCATCCTAAAGCTTTATCAGAATAATGAATTTCTTCTGTTTTCTTCATCTCTAATCATACTCTGGGTCGTTTTTTTTTTTTTTGGTCACTTTGCTATGTAAAAATGGGAATAGATCAGTGTGTATAAACAGCATAGATAACCATCTACCTTTCCATCTTGCACGTAGTATGGGACTGTACTCACTATGCAACATAAGACATTAACATCAAGTAAGTCTCTGGAAATAATTGATATGACAAATTTGATTTGGGACTTCTATCCCCAAGGAACTGGATCTCTTCACAGACCTGATTATCAGCTTAGTTTATCATTTCAGTGCTTAGAGCCCAATGAAGAATTTAATATGCTGCATTATACCCTATGGTACACAGTTCTTATTATGTTGGATTTAAAATACATGTCAAATCTAATAGTTACATACTGTGTATGCATGTGTGATGCATCAATAGTACTACACACATTTTGTTCAAAGTACCTTTCTTCTTTATTCCTTATGCTGTCGCATGACTGATTTATCATGGTTCTGAAGATTGCCAGAATGTAATTTCCAACAAAGCTTTCAGAGGGCTTGGATATCAACCACAGCATCCCTCTTCTGCTATGTGGTGACCACTCTTGCTATTTATTATCAATGATAAGGAGCAGAGCCAAGGTATTGCTGTATTGGCAGTTACTTGCCCCTTCCTCAATGCTAAGCCATTTCAGGCGTCTATATACCTACATCAGTGGTTCTCAACTCCTGTCCTCGAGACCCACTAACAGGCCAGGTTTGCAGGATAACTGAAATAAATCACAGGTGATATCATTTGCTGCTCAGTGATTGCAGTATTCTAGTCTGCATCTCCCCAAGGTAATGCTTAAAATCTGGCCTGTTGGTGGGTCCTGAGAACAGGAGTTGAGAACCACTGACCTAAATAATATTGTATTCTGGAGTAATAGGTGACAGTACTGTAGTTCATTTTTAATCCTTGTTACCAAGTTGTCACCCTTATATAGGAAGTGCCCCAAAACCAAGTCTGGAGTTAGGTCTTTAAGAGTCCCTATTAAAGCTTAAGTCTTGTGTTTTTTTTTTTTTAATCAGCACAAGGAACCATACTTACAATAACTGAGAAGTATCCCTTGTGCTGGTGGCCGCTGTCTAGTTGAAATCTACTGTCGTCTGTTCCCCACCCATACCCCCCTGCAGAAGTAATCTGTCAGTGCTGCGGGGGTCAAAACAGCTACTAGACCTGTCATAGGCACACTTCATGAGTGACAACTATGCCTGCCCCCCGCATTCATTGAAGCTATACTAAAGCTTCCAGAAATTAAATATACTGAATGAATGGAGGAGGCAGACCTTTCATCTGAGCGACACACTCAACGTAACACATACCAATTCAATGCATGCAGCACATATACTGTATGTATATTTCACAGGGATTTTGGAAAATCTTATTGCAGATCCTTACACAATTATGTTCTGGAGATACTAGTGATGGCCATACAATGGGCTTTCTAGAACTGTCGGCAGTGTCACTTTTTGACAAGTTTGTCTTGATAAAAGCTACAGCCTCAGCATCCCTTTGTGCTCATAAGAGTTATTGAAAGTATATCCCTAAATGTGACTTTCTATAATAAAGGGATGTCTGTCATTTTTAATTTTGGTTCTATGCAGAATTCTGAGAAAAGCAGTGAACTAGTCACTTAAATAGAAGGTGGGAATATTGGAGTGTGATGTCCTACGGGATTGCTTGATTAATATATACGTAAAAAAAAAATAGTGGTTGGGGTATTTTGTGCAATTGATTAATATATACTCTTCATATTAAGTTTTTATCCAAAGCCAGGAATAGAATTTACAGTGCAGTCTTTCTACAGAACAATAAAATTAAAGAGTATGTTACCCCAACACTTCATATTCTTGATATAGGTCTTTTGTACCATATATTTGTGTTAAAATACATTCTGTTCTATTTGTATTGTTTCCTTTGTCTGAAATACCTGGTGATCCTGCCAGTTCCCCTTTTCCTATTTCAAATTGACCATGCTATACATGAGCACATCCATCCCAGCATAGTCAGTTTTCTGACTGAGTTGAGAGAACAGCCTGTCTGTCCTCTGATGATCAGACTTCTGCTGACACATGCCTTTTATGCAGCTGAGAACTGAGATTACGTGATCACTTATATAAAAAATGTTTTTAAAAAAAAGGTATCTATACTTTTTATATATACACACAAACTAAGTGATATATTAAGCTTTTGGACTGCCTCCCACATTTGGAAAGCTGCTGATCTATTGTTTTGAACAATGTAAGACCAAGACTCAAAAGTGTGCTGTTGAGGGGCTTTAGGATGGGATAAAAGTCATCAAGGGCATTGAACTTGATGTTTGCAGGTCTGGCTCCTTTCTGAGATGGACAAACTGAGGCCGCTATTTCTGTTGCCTGTCATCTGTTATCCATTAAGTAAATGTTATGTTTAATCCTTTTTATTGAGATAAGGGAAATTGGCACACCAAGGAAAAAAGTCTCTCAAGAATAAAAAAAGTGGATGCTCATTCCTAGGAGCTAGAAGCACATTCTGCAAAAAAAGATCATGGACAAGAAGGGGGAAATGAGAAGCACCATCTGAGTGTAGTATTGTAAAGAAACATTTTATTACCACATAGTAGAAAGCTCACATAAATCAGGTTAAATGTACTAGTCAATATAAAAGCACTGCTCTGTGTTACCCAGTCTGCGTGATTGTTCTGCCCACCGGACTTATATTCAATTTACTGTGTTACCCAGTCCGTGTGGATGTTCTGCCCACTGGGCTTATATTCAGTTTACTTATGTTTATGTGCTTAAAAAACATGTTGGACTTTCTTGATTTACACCAAGATAGTTATATGCAGAGTGCAGACACCACCTACTGTTCCCTTTCTGGTATAGCTTTGCTGTTTTGCATAGTCACATATTGTATTCTTTAGAATGTGTTAATAAAGTTTTAGGAACCAGTGCATTCTGGGAGAATTCTCTAGAGGAAGTGAGTCACCCACCCTTTTAGTATCTACAGCAAGACATGGAAGGCCTGTTTTTCTTCATCTCTTGCCATCACCCCTCAGCGAGCTTAAAAAGTGAGTTCTTATCATCCTATTCCATGTTATAGAGCATTGATTCTTTGTTGTATGCAAAACTGTACTGATTTATGTTTACTTTATCTAGTTGTAGTTTCACCTGGCTTGCTCTAATAAATTTAAGTTCAAAGAAATATGGCATCTGAAGTTTATGGAGCAGGAACATTTAGCTTTCTGTCCTAGAGACAGAACAGTAAAATTTTTGCTGACCTCTGAGGTGAAGATAAGCTGACTTCAGAAGACTGTACAGCCTGGGGTTATGCAATGCCCATATAGTCAGATGCCTTAGATGAAACAGGCCTTCGGCAGGTGAAGCAAGCAGCCAGGCTACACAGAGACGCGCTTTGTCACGCAGCATCCCCGCACTCGACACTACAGCGGTCTCTACACAGCAGTACAGCTTCTCCACCGCAGCCATGTCTCACAGTCAAGCATCTTCTTACAGAGCACATTGGTAAATTAGAGGTGAAACTGACGCTGCTCAATTGAAAAACACAAAACCCCAAAAAAATAAAAACCACAAAAAATAATAATTATCCTTGATATAGAATTTCCAGCACGCTGGTATACAATACAAGTAAAGGCTTGGGTTTTGTGTTTTTCAATTGAGCAGCGCCAGTTTCACCTCTAATTTACCAATATTATTCAAACAACACAATTGTGGAGTTTTCTGGTGACGGCAGCAGCTCATAAAGTAAATTAATTTATCCGTTTGCACGGAACACTTAAACATTTATATTCTTACAGAGCACGATTGCGATCAAGCTCACCCAGGTCATCTGTCACAAATGCAGCAGCAATCGCCCGTTCGAAAACTAAAGAAGTGAGGGCCAAAGCTGCAATTGCAGGCCAAGAGTTGCAGATGAGCAGAGAAAAGGCTCACCTTGATGCAGAAAAGGTGAGGTGGGATCAGGATAGAGAGCAGGAGAGAGGATGCATCAAGCAAGAAAAAGTACGCCTGGAGGCTGAACTAGCTCAGCAAGAGCTGATCACAACTTCATCAGTTTTACTGTATCCTTGCCTCCAACCACCCATCCCTCCAAGCAGCAAACAATCACTTGTAGGAACATCCACCACTTTAACCCTTCTCTTCTCTATTCTGCTACTGACCACCTATATGACAAAATCTCTCCCCTGTCTTATCCTGACCTGGCCACCTCTGTCTACAACAGTTCACTCTCATCATCACTGGATGCACTTGCTCCTCTAACTACACACAGAATCAGGCCCCAAACGTTACAACCATGGCAAACTGACAACATTAGAAATATCAAGAGACATTGCCGCTTTCTTGAGTGACTGTGGCATAAAACCAAATGCCTGCAAAACTTCACCCTATATAAATCTGTCCTTCTAACATACAAATCCTGCCTCCACGCTGCCAAACAAGCCTACTTTGTCTCTCCCATTAATACCTTGTCATCCAGTCCCTATCAGCTCTTCTCAACCTTTAACTCTCTGCTTCGTTCCCCACCCCCTCTACCCACTAACTCACTCACTGCCCAAGAGATTGCCAATTACTTCAAAGACAAGATTGATGCAATACGTGAGGACACCACCACTGTGCGAACACCTTCCCCATCCAACATACTTTGCCTAACAGCACAGTCAACGCTCTCCTCTTTTGAACTGGCTACTACTGAAAAGATTACAAAACTTTTTTCAGATGCCCACCTAACCAGTTGTCCTGGATCCTGTTCCCTCACAACTACTACGGTCACCCTTCTATTCTATCCTATGCTCCCTCACTCACATCTTCAATCTCTCATTCTCTAGTTGCACCTTCCCCTCCCCTCTAAAACATAAGCTGATCACTACCATACTTAAAAAGCCCTCACTGGACTCCACCAACCTGAACAAATTAAGACCAATCTTATTGCTCCGATTCACCTCTAAACTTCTAGAATGCTTAGTCTACAACCATCTTAGCTCTTACCTCAGTGAAAATAACCTTCTTGACCCCTTAAAGTCTGGCTTTCGTTTGCAACATTCCTCAGAAACTTCCTTACTAAAACTCACCAATGATTTACTAACTACTAAAACCAATGGCCACTTCTCCATACTCCTATTGCTTGACCTCTTTGCAGCCTTTGATACTGTTGACCACCCGCTCCTTCTCAATAAACGCTGTTCCCTCTGCCTCCAAGATTCTGCTCTATCCTGGTTCTCCTCCTACCTATCACAGCTCTCCTTCAGTGTTCCCTACAACTCTGTCTTCTCCTCTCCACTGCCCCTTTCTGTCGAGGCCCCCCAAGGCTCTGTTCTTGGACCCCATCTCTTCTCTGTCTACACCTCCTCCCTTGGTCAATTGATAAGGGTTTCCATTACCATTTATGCTGATGACACCCAAATCTATCTGTCTAATCCTCACCTCACTCCTTCAGTCTCCTCACACATTACTAATTTACTAACTGACATATTAGCATGGATGTCACACCACTTCCTTAAACTAAATCTCTCTAAAACTGAGCTGGTAATATTCCCTCCTGCCCGTGCCCCCTCCCCCACGACTTTTCCATCAAAATCAATGATGCAACCATCAGTCCATCCCCCTCATGCCAGGGTACTAGGTGTAATCCTAGACTCTCACCTGTCCTTTCAGCCTCAAATCCAATCGTTATCAAAAGTTTGTAGACTTCACCTCCATAACATCTCTAAAATACTCCCCTTTTTAACAAATGAAACCACCAAGCTTCTCATTCACTCCCTTGTTATCTCTCACCTTGATTATTGCAATTCTCTTCTCATTGGCCTCCCTCTCCATAGGCTATCCCCCCTTCGGTCTATCAAAATGTTTCTACTAGAATTATCCACCTTACCAACTGCTCAGTGTCTGCCACCCCTCTTCTCCAATCCCTACACTGGCTCCCAATCGCCCAGCGAATTAAATTCAAAATACTAACCACAACATACAAAGCCATTCACAACTCTGCCCCCGAGCTACATCACCAATCTTGTCTCCAAATATCACCCAAACCGTCCTCTCCGTTCCTCCCAAGACCTCCTACTCTCAAGCTCCCTCGTCTCCTCCTCCCATGCTGGTCTCCAGGATTTCTCCAGAGCCTCTCCCATCCTCTGGAACTATCTATCTCAACCTGTCCACCTATCTTGAGCCATCGTGATCCTCTTGTATTTTATTGTATTGTAACTGTATTTTCTCCCTTTTACATTGTAAAGAGCTGCGTAAACTGTTAGCACTATATAAATCCTGTATAATAATAATAATAAGAGACATCTCTGAAAATGCAGTAGGCTATCCTAGAAGCTACATAAAAATTCACACTCATATAGTCCAGTGTTTAGCAGCGCTTATATAAATAGTGCAAATAAAGTGCCAGTGTTAGTGAAAATTTCCAGTGCTGGAAAGTAAAGTTCTTAAGGTGCATAAATAGCAAAGAAAATCTTCTATTTAAATCTTCCACCTCAATTCACCACGTGTGGACAGAAAATTATAATTGGAGGCTCACCAGAAGTAGGAATAAAAAACGCCTTTTTTATCCATATGGAATCAGCAAAAGACCATCACAAAAGAGGACCGTATAGCTCCAACCCAGTCAGCTCAGTAGGGCAGATCAAATTAGCCTGTGCATGATCTCCAACGCATCCTAAGGGCTCCTTTGCTAAAGCAGTTCCAGCTGACAACCTCCAACAGCTCTTACTCAAATTGCCATAAGGGGAAGAGATCAAACAAGAAAAAAAACCCTCATAGTGTATCACTTTTAAAATAAGATCTTTTAATAAAACAAATATTGCGCTTACATCAAAAACATTTTAAACGAACATCGGTGTACCAGCTGTACACACGTTACCAGGCAGCAGTTTGACAGTGCATCGACTCCTCTCCTCTCTCTGTCCTCGCCGCTGGTCTCACGATCGGTCTCGGGTCGCCGTGTGGCCACGTCCCTGATGCGTTTCGTCACTTCTGACTTGATCACAGGGGGGTGGCCACACAGCGTCCCTAGCTACCCTTATAGTGATCATTTTCCACCACTAGGTGGCATTGTCCAATGAGCGTTTCTCTATTCTCCCTAGCAAGTAGGCTCTTGTTGCTGATCGCCGTGGCAGTTTACAACTAGGCATCATAATAGACTTGCCATGAGAATGTACACGCTCAAATGGACACGATGGAATAATCCAATCAAAACAAATATAGTAGGGCAACACACTTGACCTAGTACACTACATTAAAATAATAATACAATTCATACAGTGAATACAATTCATGATATGACAAAATTAATTAATAAATAAATACTAAAATTAATATCAATAAAATGTCGCAATAGCAACATGATGTATATATTTATAATACAATGATGGAAACATAATAAAAGATCACATCATTGAATTATACCTCCTACTCTCCCGTATTCAAACCATAGTTATAAACACAAGTATACTATGTATAGTCCTATCAGAGGATCAGTATTAAATGTTGAGAATACTCAGATCTGGCCCCTCAATATAAGAGTGATAACCATCACTGGCATCTCACATTAAATGTATAGCCCAATGCAGTGGAGTTGCTATGGGAGCAAAATTTGCTCCCAGCTTAGCGAACATCTTTATGGCTGAATGGGAGGATAGATGTATATTCCAGAATAAGAGACCAGAATTGCGGTTTTACCGCAGGTTCATTGATGACCTACTCTTGATATGGGAAGGCCCATCTGATTCTCTGGAGGAATTCATAAGCATATTGAATAGGAACACCAACAATATTAGATTGGATTACCAATATAGTTCGAAAGAAATACATTTTTTAGATGTAACCATCTATAGAGAACAAGACACCCTGGCGAGAGGAGAATAGAGAACCGCTCATTGGACAATGCCACCTAGTGGTGGAAAATGATCACTATAAGGGTATCTAGGGACGCTGTGTGGCCACCCCCCTGTGATCAAGTCGGAAGTGACGAAACGCGTCCGGGGCGTGGCCACACGGCGACCCGAGACCGATCGTGAGACCAGCGGCGAGGACAGAGAGAGGAGAGGAGTCGATGCACTGTCAAACTGCTGCCTGGTAACGTGTGTACAGCTGGTACACCAATGTTCGTTTAAAATGTTTTTGATGTAAGCGCAATATTTGTTTTATTAAAAGATCTTATTTTAAAAGTGATACACTATGAGGGGTTTTTTTTCTTGTTTGATCTCTTCCCCTTATGGCGATTTGAGTAAGAGCTGTTGGAGGTTGTCAGCTGGAACTGCTTTAGCAAAGGAGCCCTTAGGATGCGTTGGAGATCATGCACAGGCTAATTTGATCTGCCCTACTGAGCTGACTGGGTTGGAGCTATACGGTCCTCTTTTGTGATGGTCTTTTGCTGATTCCATATGGATAAAAAAGGCGTTTTTTATTCCTACTTCTGGTGAGCCTCCAATTATAATTTTCTGTCCACACGTGGTGAATTGAGGTGGAAGATTTAAATAGAAGATTTTCTTTGCTATTTATGCACCTTAAGAACTTTACTTTCCAGCACTGGAAATTTTCACTAACACTGGCACTTTATTTGCACTATTTATATAAGCGCTGCTAAACACTGGACTATATGAGTGTGATTTTTTATGTGATTTAATTTGAACAAAGCAGCAGCTGTTATTATTGTATTATTATATTATTTTGTTTAACAATACTTTTTTGCTTTATAAAATATAATTTATGTATTATATATATATATATATTTGGGTTCATACACTGAATTTATTTTAGCGCAGTACTTATTCTATATATCCTAGAAGCTAACATGGAGGGGCTGGCAGTGGAAAAAGAAGCTGCCACCGCCATTGCAGAAGCAAAAGCATTAGAAGCAACTGCCTATGGTGAGTCAAAAGCATGTAGCAGCATAATGGGTCCCGAGGAGGACCACCAAGATTCCATATAGCGCACTTCAGATTATGTCTACCAGCACTCTAACCCAAGCAGTACTCCACAGCAAAAATTTAAATATGATGTTGGTGAGTCACATCAAGTAAAGCAGAAGGAGCCAACCTTGAACCCTAGTGCTGTAAGCACGAAAAATCTGACTGAGATCAAGGTTATCCAGCTCCAAACAAACCTTCTACTCAGCAAGGTACTCAGCCTTCATACAAGCATCGAACACCTGCTTTCTCTCCAAGGGAGTATGAAACAAGCTGGTGCAAGCCGACAACCTTATACAAGTATGATTCCAGCCTGCCTAAAAAAGAGAATTCTACCAGGTATGCCTATACACCACACCACGATACAACAGCAGCCTACCCCAATGCTAATCAGGCTACTGTAGACCTTACTAAGTTCCTTGCAAAACATGAGTTAGTTACCCAAGGACTAGTAAAATTCAGTGATCACCCCCAGCATTACAGAGCATGGTGATCTTCTTTCCAGAGTACCATCAAAGGTCCAGATCTATCCTGCAGGGAACAGATAGATCTTCTTGTAAAGTGGCTTGGCAACTATTCTGCTGAGCATGCCAAGAGAATCAGAGACATTAATATAAACCACCCTGAAATTGGCTTTACAAACATCTGGAACAGACTGGATAGATGTTATGGCTCACCAGAGGCTATAGAGAGTACACTATTTAAAAGGATACAGAACTTCCCAAAAATACCTAGCAGGAGTTACCAGAGACTCAGAGAATTCAGTGACCTGTGTATGGAGGTACGAGTTGCTAAAGCAGAAGGAGACTTACCTGGTCTTTCTTTTCTTGATTCAGCTAGAGGTATTAACTCCTCAGCACAAAAACTTCCTTATGAGTTGCATAAAAGATAGATCACTCATGGCTGTAACTACAACGAAAACACAATGTACCTTTTCCACCGTTTAGAGAATTTGTAAACTTTGTAGACATACAAACAGGAACGAAAGATGATCCCAGTTTCATTTTTCCAGTGTCTTATGTCCTTCTTCTGGCCCTAAGCAACACAGGGCTCCAGTAGCAGTGCAAAAAACTAACATTTCTTCCCACAGATCTGCAGAGTCTCAACCAGAGGATCAAGACAGTGACCCTGCTAAGTTCTCCCCTCTGTACAAGATGGAACATCCTGTTCTGAAATGCAGAACCTTAAGCGCAAAGACCATGCGGGATCGCAAGGCCTTCCTCAAAGAGAACAACATATGTTACTGATGTAAGTGCTGCTCTTCATCAACACACTTCGCCAAAGACTGTAAGGTCAGTGTTAAGTGTACAGAGTGTGGCAGCACAGATCACAACAACACAGCTCTGCACCCAGGGCCAGGTCCAAGAGCCTTCCCGCCTGCCCATAGTGAGAATGAGCATGGCGGGAAGGCCAAGGACTCTAGTACACACACAATAGCAATCACTTCACAGTGCACTGAAGTCTGCAAAAGAATTACAGGTGGCAGATCATGTTCCAAAATCTGTAAGATTTTACCCAAAATGACGCAGAGACAAAGCAGTCAAGCTCTTTGCCATCTTGGATGATCAGAGTAATAAATCACAAGCTAGATCTGTATTTTTTGATATTATAAATGTTAAGGGCCCCAGCAGTCCTTACTCCCTTAGGACCTGTGCAGGTACAGTGGAGATGGCGGGGATAAGGGCTGACAGCCTACAAATAGAAGCTATGGATGGTAAGACATGTCTACCCTTACCGACCATAACAGAGTGCGATCAGATCCCAGACAACAGATCTGAGATCCCAACACCAAATGCAGCAGTTCACCAGACTCACCTGAATCACATAGCACATCTCATACCAGAACTAGATGATCAAGCTCAGATAATCTTGTTCCAAGGGAGAGATATCTTGCAAGCCCACAAAGCAAGAAAGCAGATCAACAATGCCCTAACAATGCCCCATATGCCCAAAAACTGGATCTTGGGTGGGTCATTATAGATGATGTTTGCCTGGGAGGAGCACACAAACCGACATCTGTCAATAACTTGCTCACTAGTACACTAGAGAATGGGCATCCTTCTCTTTTCCAGCCCTGTCAAAATCACATACTCATAAAGGAGCTACCACACAGCATCCCTGTACCTCTTCCTTTCACAAGTTCCCTTTGTGAAAGCAATACCTATGACTGTGACCAAGATGACTTAGGATGCACAGTGTTCAGGAGAGCAAAGGAGGACAATCAGGTAGCAATGTCCATTGAGGATAGACTCTTCCTGGAAGTTATGGAAAAGAGCATAGAGAAAGATGAGACTAATAGCTGGGTTGCACCTCTTCCCTTTAGGCAATGAAAACGACGTTTGCCTAACAACAGGGAGCACGTTTATAAACACTTCCCTAAGACACAATCTTCAAAGAAACCCAGAGATGAGAGAACACTTATTTTCCTTCATGGAGAAAATATTCAGGAATGGCCATGCAGAGATTACACACCCGCATGCCCCCGTGCCATATACAGAAGTTCAGATGCAAAGACTTTGTGTGTTTACTGATGCTTCTGTTAAAGTAATTGCTGTCATAGCCTACCTCAAAACCATAGACACTAAAGGGCAATGCCATGTGGGGTTTGTAATGGGTAAAGCAAAAAAGCACCACTCCCTGAACACACCATACCTAGATTGGAACTTTGTGCTGCAGTATTGGCTGTAGAGCTAGCTGAACTAATTGCATCAGAGACAAACATACAGATTCAAGAAGCTGAGTTCTACACGGACAGTAAAATAATTCTAGGTTACATCTACATGTCTATGTCAAAAGTATTGAGGATAAGGTCCCACCCTCCCAGAACAATGCCATTTTGTGCCTACAGACTACAATCCTGCAGACTTAGCAACCAGATCTGTTGCAGCCAGTCGCCTTGAAAGTACTTAATTGTTCACAGGTCCCACCTTTCTGCAAAGTCCAGACTGCAACACAAATAACTTTGCCACATTTTATTTAATAGATGTAGACAAGGATTAGGAATTCTGCCTTCAGGTTTCTACCTCAGTTACAAAAACTTTTCTCAGCCAGTTTAAAATCCACCGTTTTAGCAGGTTCTCCACCTGGAAATCACTTGTTCGAGCTATCACTTGACTAATCCACATACCTCACTCCTACAAACGTGATCCACTAACTCATGACAACTACAGGGTGGGCCATTTATATGGATACACCTTAATAAAATGGGAATGGTTGGTGATATTAACTTCCTGTTTGTGGCACATTAGTATATGTGAGGGGGAAACTTTTCAAGATGGGTGGTGACCATGGCGGCCATTTTGAAGTCGGCCATTTTGAATCAAACTTTTGTTTTTTCAATAGGAAGAGGGTCATGTGACACATCAAACTTATTGGGAATTTCACAAGAAAAACAATGGTGTGCTTGGTTTTAACGTAACTTTATTCTTTCATGAGTTATTTACAAGTTTTTGACCACTTATAAAATTTGTTCAATGTGCTGCTCATTGTGTTGGATTGTCAATGCAACCCTCTTCTCCCACTCTTCACACACTGATAGCAACACCGCAGGAGAAATGCTAGCACAGGCTTCCAGTATCCGTAGTTTCAGGTGCTGCACACCTCGTATCTTCACAGCATAGACAATTGCCTTCAGATGACCCCAAAGATAAAAGTCTAAGGGGGTCAGATCGGGAGACCTTGGGGGCCATTCAACTGGCCCACGACAACCAATCCACTTTCCAGGAAACTGTTCATCTAGGAATGCTCGGACCTGACACCCATAATGTGGTGGTGCACCATCTTGCTGGAACTATGATGTCGGTGATAGGGAATTGCTGGCCATCAAGTCGGCTTTGGAGGAATGGCGGTACCTCCTGGAAGGAGCAGCTCACCCGGTATTGGTTTTTACTGACCATAAAAACCATAAAAAAACCATATGCTGTGAAGATACGAGATGTGCAGCACCTGAAACTACGGATACTGGAAGCCTGTGCTAGCATTTCTCCTGCGGTGTTGCTATCAGTGTGTGAAGAGTGGGAGAAGAGGGTTGCATTGACAATCCAACACAATGGGCAGCACATTGAACACATTTTATAAGTGGTCAGAAACTTGCAAATAACTCATGAAAGAATAAAGTTACGTTAAAACCAAGCACACCATTGTTTTTGTTGTGAAATTCCCAATACGTTTGATGTGTCTTATGACCCTCTTCCTATTGAAAAAACAAAAGTTAGATTAAAAATGGCCGACTTCAAAATGGCCACCATGGTCACCACCCATCTTGAAAAGTTTCCCCCCTCACATATACTAATGTGCCACAAACAGGAAGTTAATATCACCAACCATTCCCATTTTATTAAGGTGTATCCATATAAATGGCCCACCCTGTACAGAGGTTGGCACCACTGTAAAAAGGTCTACACAGTCGCTGACCTAGAACAATCTAAAAACAGGATAATCTCTGCTGTACAGAGAAAAGTCTTTGCCAAAGAAATTAGCTGCATTGCCAACCAGAAACATATTCCTAAAGCCATTGTTTTAAGCAAGCTTAATCCAATCCTTGATGTAAATGGCCTGTTGAGAGTAGGAGGCCGTTCAAAAGAAGACAAGTTAGAGTTTTCAGAGAAACATCCTTTAGTGATTCCAGGTCACCATCATATTGCCTACTTACTCATTTAACACTGCCATGGCCATGAGGAGCTATGCAAGCTGCTGCACTGTGGATAGTTAGAGCTAAGAGATGTGTGAGCAGGTTCCTTTTCAAGTGTGTTACCTGCCATAAACTTTGTGAAATGTTACAGACACAAAAAATTGCCAACTTACCATCTGATAGACTTAGCATGGATCTGCCTTTCACTAATGTTAGACTTGATGTTTTTGGTCCCTGGTCTGTCGCCACCCATTACACCAAAGAGGGACATTCAAACAGTAAACGCTGGGCAGTCATATTAACCCCCATGTCCTTCTGAGCTGCTCATATTGAAGTGATGAAATCAATGGACATTTCAAGTTTCATTAATGCTCAAAAACGGTTTCGACTCAATGCTATAAGCAAAGAAATTGAGGATCTCCAAGTGAAACTACAACCATTTACTGGGACCACTGAATACATATCCTTATCAAACACCCTCAAAAACTGTCTTGTGAAAGAAGAATCAGATCAAAAATTTAAGAAACACAAAAAATATGTCAGAGATACTAATGACTATAAAAATAAATGTGTGTTTTCCTGGCAGGAAAAGCCTGACACAGTTATCAATACTGATGTCATGGAGGTTTCTGCCTCTGCACAAGTTGTTGCTGATGAGGCAGCACCCCCTACACCTGCCCCTGCCCCCTCCCCCTGTGAAAACAACTACTAAAGGTAAATTTAATCCTGAATTAGATCCAAATGTGGGTGGGGTTAGAGGTCCACCTACCCAATACCCACAGACCCATACCCCGAATCAGAGGGGCAGAGGTCAAAGGAGAGGCAGTGGTTATAGATATTATGGCCCCATCCTCACTACACTGATGGATATAATGGGGCGTATAATATGTCCCATTCTAGGGAAAGGCAATACCGCTCCCCACCCAGATATAGGGACAGGTATTCACCTTATAGACAACAGTCTTATAACTATCATTATGGACCAGCTCGATCACCAGCTTATACATATAATAGATTTAGTCCACTAAGGAATTATGGGTCTAGAACACATACAGATGTAGTGGAAGAGTTAAGAAACTCACCATACAATTATAACCAAAATAAACCGAATCCTACACGTGACTGGGATTTTCTCAGAAGAGGGCCCCACTCCGAAGGAGGCGGAAACCCAAGAGAGGGACCAGAGGGGGGTGGAGAGCGCAAAGGAAAAAGGCCAAGGACCAAGTAGGCCAAGGCATTTTTAACCTTAGCAAGGCCCCCCTCTCTGACAGAAAAAACAGTCCTCGACAAAGGGTTGAAGTTTGTACCTGTCAGACATCTAAATAAGTTTAATACATTTATAGGTGTCCATAAATTTGTATGTAAAATAAATATACGGTATACAAGATACCTTTGTATATTTATTTTACGTACAAATTTATGGTGTCAAATCCAGTCAGAACCATTAGTGCAAATTCTCAAGATGGAGTGGTGCATTCGGGCCTCTCCAACCCATCACTTTTTAACCCCTCAGCCCCTGTTGCACCTGCCGTAAAAGTGTTTAAAGACACACGGTGTTAAAAGACCTTGAAAACATTAAACCAAAGGTGAACAAAACCCAAAGCCATATTAACATTGGCTTAAAAAACTTGTGTGAAAGAAAGGATCTCGTTGTCCGTCCGGCGGATAAGGGAGATGGAATTGTGGTAATGGATAAGTCAGCGTACCACGCCGAGATGTTAAAAATTTTGGATGATACAAACACATATCGCCGCCTCCCTAATGATCCAACATCCAAGTATAAAAAAGAACTTGTATCGATACTGGACAGCAGGGCCAATTGTAATATTTTGAATAAAAAGGAAAGGGCTTACTTAGTCCCCCTGGCCCCCCATATCCCAGTATTGTACTGTTTGCCAAAGATACACAAGGATCCAGTCAATCCACCTGGCCAGCCGATTGTGAGTGGGATTGATTCCCTTACATCTCTTGTCGGCCGGTATATTGATGGGTATCTCCAGCCCTTGGTTACCAAAACTCCAGCTTACTTAAGGGATACCAAAGCCACTCTTAAGCTACTAAATAATGTAAGGATAACTGAAAATACTTGGATGGCCACAGCTGATGTGGCCTCCCTTTACTCCATTATCCCGCATACATTGGGCTTACAAGCCACCAGATACTATCTCGCAAGGGATGGGGCTTTACCCTCAGCCCAGCAGGAATTAATCTTACAATTATTGGAGTTTGCAATGACACACAATTATCTATGGTATGATGATGTTTTCTATTTACAAATCAAAGGTGTGGCTATGGGGGCAAAGTTTGCCCCCAGTTTAGCCAACCTTTTCATGGCTAAGTGGGAGGAGGACGTCGTCTATGCCCTAGATAGACCTCAATTGGTTTTATGGGCAAGATATATAGACAACGTCCTCCTCCTATGGGATGTTAATGAGGAGGCTCTGATTGAGTTTTTCAGCACACTTAACCAGAATACTAGAGGCATTTCTCTCTCCCTTACCTGTAGTAAGACCAATTTGGTATTTCTTGACCTGTCCATTTTTGTCCAAGATGGCGTCATTAACACCAAGACACATTTTAAGGCGACGGACCGTAACGGTTATATACCATTGGACAGCTGGCACCATAAACCCTGGCTTAAGTCAGTTCCCCGTAGCCAGATGGTTAGACTACGGCGTAATTGCACACATACGTCTGACTACCTAACACAAGCTCAATTTTTGAAAAAAAGATTTATAGCTAAGGGCTACGATACCAGAGCTATAGATTCTGAGATTAGTAGGGTTTATGATTAGTGTTGAGCGAACCCGGACTGTAACGTTTGGGTCCGTACCGAACTTTCGGGTGTCCGGGGCACGGACCCGGACATTTCAAAAAACGTTCGGGTTCGGTCCGGGGTTCTGCTATTTTACTCCACGTGTTGAGAAGCTGCAGGGCAGCCAATCAACAAGCGTTTCACTGGTTTGCCCTTAGAAGCCATCACAGCCATGCCTACTAATGGCATGGCTGTGATTGGCCAGTGCATCATGTGACCCAGCCTCTTTATAAGCTGGAGTCACGTAGTGCTGCAGCCACATGCTCTTGGGTTAGTGTAGGGAAAGGAAGCTGACGGCGTGAGGGAGAGAATAGAGACATTTTAAGACATTTTAAGATCTGATCCTGCATCCTCAGACAGATTACTTTACTACTGCTGTCTGTGCTGTTGCTCTGAGGACAGATAGCAGAAATGAGAGATTTCACATACTGCTGCTTTGAGTTGCAGATCAAACTCTGCATAAAACAACGATCGCTACGATCATGCTCAACGCTCAGATTGTTGGAGGAATTTGAGATTTCAAATACCGCTGCTTTGAGTTGCAGATCAAACTCTGCATAAAACAACGATCGCCACGATCATGCTCAACGATCAGATTGTTGGGGGAATTTGAGATTTCAAATACTGCTGCTTAGAGTTGGAGATTGCAGATTAAACTCTGTCTAACGAAACGATCGTACGTTCGTACACAATGATCAGATTGTGGGATCATACACAACGATCAGATTGTGGGAGTAATTTGAGAGTTCACATACTGCTGCTTTGAGTGATCTGACTGCACTAGGTAGAGGCTTCTGCTTAGAGGGACAGATTCTTGTTCCAAAACCATTGCCTACTCCTATAGGGCCAGCTGTTGCTGTAAGTGACACATTATTTTTCAAAAATCATCT
>BLSH010499998.1:162648-173827 GCA_018402905.1 Glandirana rugosa
ACAGTGACATCTCCACCTCCTTCTCCGGCTCCGTCGTCGTCTTCTCCTTCGTCCTCCTCCGGCTCTGGAAAGACCCTAAAATTCCATTAATAAGGTTACGTCGAACACGGAACTTAAATCCACGGACCAGTACCCCCAACACGAGTCCAACTCTTGTAAATACGGGGCCGAGTCCGATAGTAACGTGTCGAACGTTTGGTGAGTACAGAACAGCAGTCGTGTAACAGACTTCTTGACAGTGCACCCCCTTGTGGAAACTCGACGGAAACCACACGATCCAGGGACCCACGCCACCGATCATCGTCCGGATGACAGATCCCCTGCGAGCGAAGCGAAAACGTTGGACGAAGGAGAAAACGACACGACCACGGAGACACGCTGGTGGTGGAGAAGGAGGTTTGAGGGGTGCAGTGACACAGCAAAAGAGGAAGCAGGTTGCAAAAGCGAAGCGAGCGTCCCCTAGACAGTAGGCCTGCTACTAGCCACCGCACCCAGGGACCTAGCACACCAAAGGCAGCTCAAAGGTGTTCCCCCACGTGACAGTTCTTCAGACAATGTGCTGACGACAAGACATGAGTGGTTTGCAAGCTGTGCAATGATAGCCTGAGCCGGGGCATAAATGTTCTCAACCTGAGCACAACCCCCATGACCAGGCACCTAAATTCAAGGCACAAGCTGCATTGGAATAATTACCTTAAAATCCCAGAAAGGTCTCGGCCTCCTCCTGCTTCCTCTTCTGCTGCTGCCTCGGCCTCTTCCTCCACCTCTACAGTGACAGCTTCACCTGCCACCCAGCAAACAGACGATATGACAGCAACGCCACCATGTCCGCCACCTTCCCCAAGCATTTCCACATGGTCCCATGGAAGCTTACAGCTGTCCATCTCCCAAACCCTGGAGAGAAGAGGAAGTACCCCCCTACCCACCCACGATCCCTGGCCCTGAATGCCAGCATTTCAAAATTCCTGGCCTTTGAAATGCTGTCATTCCATCTGGTGGACACGGACAGTTTCAAAAACCTGATGGCGGTGGCTGTCCCACAGTACGTGGTACCCAGCTGCCACTACTTTTCCAGGAGAGCCATCCCTTCCCTGCACAAACAAGTCGGGGACAAGATCAGGTGTGCACTGCGCAACGGCATCAGTGGCAAGGTCCACATAGCCACTGACACATGGACCAGTAAGCATGGGCAGGGACGCTATATCTCGCTAACTGCACACTTGGCAAATGTAGTGGCGGGTGGGCCTGAGCCGGCTAGCCATTTGGCGCATGTCCTTCCACCACCGAGGATTGCAGGGCATTTCTCTTTGCCTCCTGTTGCCTCCTCCTCCTACTCCGCTTCCTCCTCCTCTACCATCTCCTCATCCGGTCAGCGTAACACCTTCACCACCAACATCAGCACATCCAGGGGGAAATGACAGCAGGCTGTTTTAAAACTGAAATGTTTGGGGGATAAACCCCACACTGCGCACGAGCTGTGGACAGGCATTGAACAACAGACCAATGAGTGGTTGTTGCCACTGAGCCTCAAGCCCGGCCTGGTGGTGTGCGACAATGGCCGAAATCTCGTAGCGGCTCTGGGCCGAGCCCGTTTGACACACATCCCTTGCCTGGCGCATGTGCTGAATTAAGTGGTACAGAATTTTCTAAAAAACTACCCAGATATGTCAGAGCTGCTGCATAAAGTGCGGGCCGTCTGTGCACACTTTCAGCGTACTCACCCTGCTGCTGCTCGCCTGTCTGCGCTGCAGCGGAACTTCGGCCTTCCCGCTCACCGCCTCATATGCGACGTGCCCACAAGGTGGAACTCCACCTTGCACATGCTGGAGAGACTGTGCGAGCAGCAGTAGGCAATAGTGGAGTTTCAGCTGCAGCACGCATGGGTCAGTCGCTCTGTGGAACACCAGTGGGCCTCCATGCGAGACCTGTGTAGCGTATTGCGGTGTTTTGAGTACTCCACCAACATGGCCAGTGCCGATGATGCTGTTCTCAGTGTTACTATACCACTTCTATGTCTCCTTGAAAAAACACTTCGGGCCATGATGGAAGAGGATGTGGCACAGGAGGAAGAGGGGTCATTTCCACGGTTATCAGGCCAGTCATTCGCAAGTGGCTCGGAGGGTGGGTTCCTGCACCAGCATAGGCCAGGTCCAAAATATTCAAGCCAGGGCACAGTTCTGGAGGACGAGGAGGACGAGGAAGATGAGGAGGAGGAGGAGGAATTGCAGCAGGGTGGCACCCAACGCAGCCCGTGGGCATCACTGGAGCGTGGCTGGGGGGATACAGAGGACACAGATGATATACCTCCCACAGAGGACAACTTGTCTTTGCCTGTGGGCAGCCTGGCACACATGGCCGACTACATGCTGCAGTGCCTGCGCAACGACAGCCGAGTTGCCCACATTGTAACTTCCTCTGATTACTGGGTGGCCACCCTGCTGGATCCCTGTTACAAGGACAACGTGCCATCCTTAATCCCCTCACTGGAGCGTGAGAGGAAGATGCTGAGGGCATTCCCAAATGATACCGGGGGCTCAGCGGAAGCACAAGGTGAAGGTAGAGGAGGAGGAGGAGGTAGAGGCCACCAACGCAGCTGTGCCACCGCCAGCACCTCAGAAGGCAGGGTTAGCATGGCTGAAATGTGGCAAAGCTTTGTCAGCAGCCCACCACAACAAACAGCACAACCAGCCGATAGACAACGTCTTAGCAGGAGGCAGCATTTCAGAAACATGGTTCAAGAGTATGTGGGCACACGCCTACACGTACTGCCTGATGGGTCTGCCCCATTCAACTTCTGGGTCTCCAAATTGGCCACATGGCCTGAGCTTGCCCTTTATGCCTTGGAGGTGCTGGCCTGCCCTGCAGCCAGTGTATTGTCGGAACGTGTGTTTAGCACGGCAGGGGGCACTATCACAGACAAGCGGAGCCGTTTGTCCACATCCAATGTGGACAAGCTAACCTTTATTAAAATGAATCAGGCATGGATCCCACAAGACTTGTCTGTACCTTGTGCAGAATACACATTTAGACCGGACTCACACAGCCATTCATATACTTCTTTTTTTGAATAGGCCTCAATACAAAAAAAAAAACCATGTTGGCTAACTCCTCCTACTCCTCTACCACCGCCACTTCCACCTACACTGCCACGGTCACGGCCTAGTCAACCTCTAGGCTCCTACTCCACATCCACCCCCCTTCCCTTTTTTTTATTTGATCTTAATTTATTTTCCCTATCCCCATTTTTTTGTAGGGCACTTGCCCTAGTTTGAAGATGGTTTTAGAACAGTTATATGGCTTCTACCGTTAATTAATACTTTTCAGACACAGTTTGAAGATGATCCACATTCACCTCCATTTTTGCATTTTTTATGTTTTTATTTTTTTTTTAATATTTAAAGTTATTTCCCTGTCCCCATTTCTTTGTAGGTCACTTGTCCCACCCTTACCCCCATTTCCTTCCTTTTGCAGCCCTCTAGGGCTTTCCAGGACTTGGGGTTCGGTGTCCGTGCGATCGTTCGGATTCCATCCGGACCCGGACCCGGACTTTGTCCCGAAGTTCGGCCGGACCAGCAGAACCCGAACTTCCAGAGGTTCGCTCAACTCTACTTATGATATGGACAGAGAGTTACTGCTTGGGGAGAGGGAACCCCCAGCACAAACCCAATCCCAAAATGAAGGGTTTAAGTGGTCTTTCATAACCACATTTTCATATGAACATAAGTCCATTTATAATATCTTTCACAAATACTGGGATGTGTTAAGAAGTGATCCCCTATTGGGACCACTTCTTCCGGAAAAGGCCAAGGTTATTTATAGAAGAGCCACCTCAATTCGCAACCAAGTTGCCCCTAATGTCATCAACCCCCCAGTGAAACCTTCCTTTTTTAGGGACCTTAAGGGTTACTTCCCATGTAGGAAGTGTAGGGTTTTCCAAGTCAATCAGTGTAAGTCCAAAAGGGTTGAAAGTTTTACCTCCACTGTCACTGGTCAAAACTATCAAATTAAACAATTTGCTACTTGTTCTACTAAAAATGTAGTGTACATGATTACATGTCCTTGTAAAAAACAGTACATTGGTCGTACCACCCGCCCCTTTTATGTTCGTGCAAACAAACATATCACTGGTATTTTAAAGGGGTCTACTAAGCATACGGTACCAAAACATTTCTTTAAATATCATGGTAGGAGCCTTAAAGGTACCTCTTTCTCCATCATTGATAAATTTGAGGTCCCTTGGAGAGGGGGGGCTAGGACCAGAGGTTTATCCAGAAGGGAAACCTTCTGGATATATGAACTTAAAACTCACTGGCTGTTAGGAATCAACGTTGATTGGGACATCAACTCGTTCATAAATCGAGCTTAGTTTCCCCTAGGGTAATTTTTACTGGCTGGATGTTGGGTGGTTTCTACCCCATATCTCCCCCCTCTCCTCTATGACATTTCTGGGTACCATTGTGAAACATCTGTTTATTTCCCCTTCTCAATCTGCATATTCACCGTATTGTTTCGGTTGGTGGCTGCTAGCAGTGGACAATATATGAGCTCTACTCTTAACTGATTGTGCCATGGAGTAATGTAAATCGTTTTATATTCATCTTTTTGGTATGGAATGAGTATGTCCCATTTTCAACAATCTAGTGACTTCCTGTGTACAATTTTGTCCCTTGTTTACAGATGGTCCTAGCCATAAGGTTACTATTATCCATGTTTCCGGTGGTTACCCAATAGCTATTGGGGTGAGAGCAATGTAAACAAGAGATGTAGTTTGCTGTTCCTTGCGTCATAACCGTTGCAGCGTGCGACTGAATGACTCAGGGATTTATATGCAAACTTCTATAATTTATGCTTAGATGCCTCTTGTTTATATAGTCCCTTGCATTTTTAGGTAATATGATTCTTATTATGAGTAGATTATTTAACTATAATCCCCTTCAGAGGAGCAGTTTCCGGTTCCGGGATTGACGGCGGGTTATGACGTCACTTCCGCCCCGGTCTGACGCCATTTCCGCTTCCGGCCTGACGCTATTCCAGGCTGAGTATGCAATGGAGGTCCTTATTTCATTGGCGGTCTGCGCCATTTGTTACGTTTATGGCTGATATATGGAGGATATTTACAGTGGCTTTTTCCTACTGACAAATGGTTTACACGGTAATGGGTCAAGTCCATATAGCCTGTAACATCGATACTGATTGCAATATTTGTAGGTTATATTGCCGATAAGCACCCTATATTTTATTGAGTGTTATTTATCTAATTTTACTATTGTATATGTATCTGTACTGATTGGATGTAACACAACGAAGTGTGTATACAAAATTTCCTGTCTGTGTTTATGTTGTGAGGTCCCCGCCCAGATACCCTCACCAATGAGCATCATTGAAGCTCAAACCGGAAGTGAGGTTTATAGCTCACGCCCAGGGAGGGTTCTGGGTGTGGCCCCCCATCTATTGAGGATTTTTTAGTTATAAATTGAGCGTGGTGAGAGCAGGTCACTCATACCCCCGTTGAAGTCCTAGCGGACGAAACGTGTCAGGTGAGGCTGACCTGCTTGTCTAGCACTATGCTCTTATTTTATCTGATTGGAATTCCAATTCGCTTGTTTACGGATTTTATCATGTAAGTGCAATTCTTTTTTTAATAAACCACACTGGTCAACAGTATTACGCTATGTGGAGCTTTTTTCTGTATCCCTACTGAGGCACGTTGGAATCTTGGTTGATGTTTCTATTTATACCTGGAGATTTATCTGTGCAGCGCTAAATGGTGACCGAATACGGAAATGCTGTGGTTGATGTACAGACATACGACCTCCACTTGATTACCCTGGATAATTAATATCTATACGCTTATACTTTTCATGTCTGGTAAGAGTACCCATTACTTACGGAGAAGGTGCACAGTGCATGCCGGTGTATTGCAGCTTACTTGAAGTATTATTCACCCCATTGGTGTTGTTTCTGGTGAAGGACTGCATAAGAACTCTTATTTTTACTTTTGAACACGGATTTATCATGCTCCCTTAAAAGGACATTTTTTTATGACTGCTATCTAATGGGTTGACTGTACTGTGCTGATTGGGCTGACATTCAGTCTACCCTCTTCTTTGTTCAGTATATATGATTTATGGTTAATACAGCTCACTTAGGATTGCTTCATTATTGTTCACTCATATTTATTTATAAAGCGCTGCACTTTTTAGTTTACAATGCTCTTAGATGTTCATTGCAGTCAGAGGCCCAGTGAAATTCATTCGCTCTGAGAGAGGTTCTAACTTTGTAGGAACAGCAAAGAAACTGCAAATTCCTTCCAACTTGGACACTCTCAGTGTAGAAAGATACATGAGTAAGCAAAGCTGTGCATGGACTTTCAACCCACCTCACTCTTGGAAACGGATGATAGGCATAGGCTGCAGAATTCTGGACTCCATCTTTTTACAAGTAGGAACTGCAAGGCTTACCCATGAATGCCTAGTGACCATTATGGCAGTGGTCACAGCCATCATTAATGCAGGACCTTTGACATCTATTTCAAGTGACTCTGAGGATCCAGTGGTTCTCACAGCTGTTTCGGAAATTCAGAAATTGGGAAATAAGAAAGAACATTTCAAATAATAACTTATTATTTCAAATGTCCTTTCTTATTTCAGAATTTCCAAATTTTCAAAATTCTGAAATAAGAAAGAACATTTGAAATAATAATATATAACTATAAAATTATAAGTATTGGATTTTCCTTGAAAATTTGGCTGTTAGTGAACCTAAATATGAAATTTAGCACTAACAGCCATATTTTCAAGGACATTTCAATACCTACAGTCAGGTCTATAAATATTGGGACATCGACACAATTCTAATCTTTTTGGCTCTATACACCACCACAATGGATTTGTAATAAAACAAATAAGATGTGCTTTAGCTGCAGACTTTCAGTTTTAATTTGAGGGTATTTACATCCAAATCAGGTGAACAGTGTAGGAATTACAACAGTTTGAATATGTGCCTCCCACTTTTTAAGGGACCAAAAGTAATGGGACAATTGGCTGCTCAGCTGTTCCATGGCCAGGTGTGTGTTATTCCCTCATTATCCCATTTACAAGGAGCAGATAAAAGGTCCAGAGTTCATTTCAAGTGTGCTATTTGCATTTGGAATCTGTTGCTGTCAACTCTCAATATGAGATTCAAAGAGCTGTCACTGTCAGTGAAGCAAGCCATCATTAGGCTTAAAAAACAAAACAAACCCCTCAGAGAGATAGCAAAAACATTAGGTGTGGCCAAATTAACTGTTTGGAACTTCCTTAACCACTTCAGCCCCGGAAGGATTTCCAGCTTTAGGACCGGAGCCCTTTTTGCGATTCGGCGCTGCGTCGCTTTAACTGACAATTGCGCGGTCGTGCGGCGTTGTACCCAAACGAAATTTGTGTCCTTTTTTTCCCACAAATAGAGCTTTCTTTTGGTGGTATTTGATCACCTCTGCGTCATTTCTGATCGCCGCTATAAACAAAAGAAGAGCAACAATTTTGCAAAAAAACCCAAATTTCTTACTTTTTCCTTAAATACAAATCAAAAAAAAAATATAAAAAAACATTTTTTTTCACCTTTTTTGGCCGATTCATATTCTTCCTCATATTTGCGATAAAAAAAAATCGCAATCGGCGTTTATTGATTGGTTTGTGCAAAAGTGGTCGCGTTTACGGATGATGAGAATTAATTTTTGGGGTTTTAATTTTTTTTTATTTTTTACTAATAATGGCGGCGATCTGCGATTTTTTGCGGTACTGCGATATTTCAGTGGACATGTCGGACCATTTTGACACTTTTTTGGGACCATTGGCATTTATACAGCGATCAGTGCTATAAAAATGCACTGATTACTGTGTAAATGCCATTGGCAGTGAAGGGGTTAACCTGCAGGGGCGCTCTAAGGGTTAACTATGTTCCCTGGGCGTGTTCTAACTGTATGGGGACTGCCCTAGCTGGGGAAGGGAAGTGGTCACAGCCTTCACGTACAGGAAGGCTGTGATCACAGCCCTTCCCCCTCACACAGAGCGGAGGTCCGTGTTTACATACACGGACCTCCGCTCCTTCGCTCCGGGGGGGCCATCGCGGGTAGCCAGCGGCAATCGAAGCCGCCGCACCCGCTCCCTGGCCCTCCCCGAACACAGTGAGCACGCGGGCGCGCCTCCGGCGGTGCGCGCGCTCACTAAACTCGTTCCCGCAGCCGCCGTCGTATGACGGCGATTTGCGGGAACGAGCCACTTTGCCGCCGTCAGATGCCGATCGGCGGTCGGCAAGTGGTTAAAAAGAAAGAACACACCGGTGAGCTCAGCAGCACCAAAAGACCTGGAAGACCACAGAAAACAACTGTGGTGAATGACCGAAAAATTCTTTCCCTGGTGAAGAAAGCACCCTTCACAACAGTTGGCCAGATCAAGAACACTCTTCAGAAGGAAGGCGTATGTGTGTCAAAGTCAACAATCAAGAGAAGACTTCACCAGAGTGAATACAGAGGGTTCACCACAAGATGTAAACCATTGGTGAGCCTCAAAAACAGGAAGGCCAGATTAGAGTTTGCCAAACAACATCTAAAAAAACCTTCACAGTTCTGGAACAACATCCTATGGACAGATGAGACCAAGATCAACTTGTACCAGAGTGATGGGAAGAGAAGAGTATGGAGAAGGAAAGGAACTGCTCATGATCCAAAGCATACCGCCTCATCAGTGAAGCATGGTGGTGGTAGTGTCATGGCGTGAGCATGTATGGCTGCCAATGGAACTGGTTCTCTTGTATTTATTGATGATGTGACTGCTGACAAAAGCAGCAGGATGAATTCTGAAGTGTTTCGGGCAATATTATCTGCTCATATTCAGCCAAATGCTTCAGAACTCATTGGACGGTGCTTCACAGTGCAGATGGACAATGACCCGAAGCATACTGCGAAAGCAGAATTAACAGTGAAAAAAAGAGATGCTCCACCTAAAAAATATGGATTTTAAAATACTTGTGTGTATAAAAATTGTGTAAATGAAAAAACTAAGTTAGATACCCAGTGCAAAAAGTATATGTATATATATATGTGTGTGCGTGTGGCTAAGCCCACACACGCACATATAGAACCAAAAAATTGTGATAAATGTATGTCTCTGATCATTGCTCCCAACGGTAGAAATCTACAGAGAAGATGATTATAGAAAATATTTGGGGCGCTGACCTATTTTGAAATATTAATTTCTATTCGCACAATCATACCATGAAAAATATGTGAAAAATAATAAATAGATTCAATAAATTATAGAAAATAATACTAAACCAATATATAAATTAAGCATTCTACTATTAAGAATGAATAATGATGAATCATAAATCCGTTCAACAATATGTGTATATATATATAAGAAGTCCAAAGTCCCAAATTAATATAGAAAATTCCACCACTAGTGCTTGATGAGTTGAAATCCACAGACTATTCCACCTGCACAGTGAACCACCGACATATAGCCACTCAAATATGCGCTCACCAAAAATATCCAGCCCCCATGGGGTCATACAGCAAAACAAGAAGAAATCTCTCCGTGCTCCAATAGGGTTCAATGGATAATAAGGTCCTATTTCTCCAGGTGTAATTCCTCTGTTCCACACACTCTCTATGGGCGTCTTCCTCTAGTTTAACTCACACCATAAAACCAAAGAAAAGCCATAATAGTGTAAAATCGTTTAATAAGGGTAGAATATCCCTATAGAACCCAATAGTAATTATGCTCACATTCAGTAAAATATACAAACGCCGTCTTTAAATAAAGAATGCAGGTCGGGACTTTTTATATATATACACATATTGTTGAAACACAACTCTTAAAAGAATGGATTTATGATTCATTATTCATTCTTAATAGTGGAATGCTTAATTTATATATTGGTTTAGTATTATTTTCTATAATTTATTGAATCTAGTTTTGTTTTTTTTTGCAACACATTTTTTTGGGTATTCAATTATTTTATTTTACACATGGTATACGCTGTGTCTTGTTGATTCCAATCTAATTATTGTTATTAATTATTATTTATTATTAGTATTTATTATTTTTCACATATTTTTCATGGTATGATTGTGCAGATAGAAATTAATATTTCAAAATAGGTCAGCGCCCCAAATATTTTCTATGATCATACTGCGGAAGCAACCAAAGTGTTTTTAAGGGAAAGAAGTGGAATGTTATGCAATAGCCAAGTCAATCACCTGACCTGAATCCGATTGAGCATGCATTTCACTTGCTGAAGACAAAAGTGAAGGGAAAATGCCCCAAGAACAAGCAGGAACTGAAGACAGTTGCAGTAGAGGCCTGGCAGAGCATCACTAGGGATGAAACCCAGCATCTGGTGATGTCCATACATTCCAGATTTCAGGCTGTAATTGACTGCAAAGGATTTGCAACCAAGTATTAAAAAGTAAAAGTTTGATTTATGATTGTTAATCTGTCCCATTACTTTTGGTCCCTTAAAAAAAAGGACGCACATATACAAACTATTGTAATTCCTACACCGTTCACCTGATTTGGATGTAAATACCCTCAAATTAAAGCTGAAAGTCAGTGGTTAAAGCACATCTTGTTAGTTTAATTTCAAATCCATTGTGGGGGTGTATAGAGCCAAAAAGATTAGAATTGGGTCGATGTCCCAATATTTATGTGCCTGACTGTATAATTTAATAGGTATTTATTAGTTAGTAGAGTTGAGCGAACTTCTAGAAGTCCGGGTTCTGCTGGTTCGGCCGAACTTCGGGACAAAGTCCGGGTTCGGGTCCGGACAGAACCCGAACTTTGTCCCGGACCCCGAACCCCATTGAAATCAATGGAGACCCAGACTTTTAGGTACAAAAAGTGCTGTAAAATAGTCCTGGAAGGTCCTAGAGGTCTGCAAAAGGAAGGAAATGTGGGTAAGGGTGGGACAAGTGACCTACAAAGAAATGGGGACAGGGAAATAACTTTAAATATTTTTTAAAAAATAAAAACATAAAAAAATGCAAAAATGGAGATCATCTTCAAAATGGGTCTGAAAAGTATTAATTAACATTAGAGGCCATAGAACTGTTCTAAAATCATCTTCAAACTGTGTCAAAAAAGTATAAATAAGCCGGGAGAACCCATATCACTGTTCTGCAAAATGTGTGTGTCACTTT
>BLSH010499998.1:191161-213176 GCA_018402905.1 Glandirana rugosa
CTTCATGAAAAGATATACCTAAAATACTTGCAGTTATTATACCACCCTCCCCCCCCTCCTCCCTCCTCCTTTCCTTATGGCCCTGTATACATTATTACAGGAATACACGATGATCAACCATCTACTAGACGGTGTGGTTTGGAAGGATAGTGGATATGTGGGATATGTTTATCCCCTGTGATGCCAGGGCCTCTGCCCCCCCCATTCCCTATAGGTGTATATGTATATGGATATATATGAACGGGTTATATATGTATATTTTTTTAGCACCTACACCACTGGTAGCCCTTATATGCTTTATCTAATTTAATCTTTGTCTCCGGGTATACTCTTGGCCTCCGCGCCCACCGGGTTAGACTACAGCTCTCCGCACCGGGGGCGTGGCAACTTTCATAGAGGAGTGTCCTGGTTGGCTGGCCAATGCGTAGTGACACAAAAATAACATGTTCATATGGGCTGTTTATATATTTGTCTATTGAATTTCTATATGTGTTATCTAATCAGTTGTTGTTTTTCTATTGTTTATTGTTAGAGTAAAAAATACACAGACAGCAAACTTAAATACATACATCCTTCTGTAAAAAAGACTCCTGAGGAAGCGGTGACAATCCATAAATCCACGTAACATGTCGAGGCCACAGAAACATGTATAAGTGTTCTCAAACCATCATTCCTGGCCTGTGCTAAATTTTAAAATATGTACATATGTACTGCTTTGCTGTTCTTATTTTAACCCTTTGGAATAAAGATGAATTTATATTTTTATAAAATTATTGTTGTATTCCATGTGTACGGTACCATTAATGTCCACTAGTGTTGCCTCAAACAGATGTGAGCCTTAGCCACCTCCCCCCTTTTTTTGTTAGATAGCTTCTCCAGTAAACTGGGTGTATCCTTTCGTATGTATTTGTGCCTGACAGTAAACATTGGGCCTTTTTTAGGCAGTCTGATCTGTCCTCCATAATAATGCCACCTCCTTTACTAGCTGATTTGATGATGACATTATGGTTCTGAGATAAATTATTAATGGCCTGTGTTTCTACGGTTGTTAAATTAGACTGTTTATGTTGGGTAGAAGAGGTCTTTTAACATATACGCACAAGATCAGAATAAACTCAGTAGAAATCTGTAAATAAGGAAATGTGTGGGATTAAATACTGATTTGGACCTAACAGAAGTATGCTATATGGAAGGTGAAGTAGGAAGATGTTGTGTAAGCCAGGAAAATTCCACATCTTTATCATTTAAATACAGGTTCTCTAATTGAGCTAGACCAAATATGGATTTTATGTTGTAGAAGCACTTTAAAGTGAGGTTCCTTATGAACGTATTCAAATCTATAAATAAAGTAAAAGGATTAGGTTGGGCAGAAAGTACAAAGTGAAGTCCCAGGATCAAGAGAGGAATTTCATGGCTCCATGGGCAATGTGATGATGAGTTAAAAATTTTCACAGTTTGCCTACCTTTACCTTCCCCACTTCCACTTCTCCTACCACTTCTCCAAACTTTCTTTTTGTTAGGCTGGATGGGGGGAGGTGACTCTACAAAAGACTCGGAATTCAAATTGTTGGTGGGAGTATTACTCACGGTTCCTGATATCTGATTGGAATTCATATTACAAGAGGGGCCACTCTTGACAGGTGTCAGAACCTGAGGCTGAAAGGCTAATTGCAATTGTATCCCTCCACATTTGGAGGTATGTGGGGCTGGATCAGAAGACTGTGAATGTACCTCAGGATAAGAAACAGACTCCCTGGGCCTAGTGGCTGGTATGTTAGGATTCTTTTTATTATTCCTACTCCTAGTCATCAGGTGACAAGGTTTTAGAGTTGTAAATATGGGCTATACACTATTTTCCCAATTTGAAGTATTATCCCTTGGTGGTGGATCATGTGCAGTGTGATGCTCTACTTTCATGTTTGAAACAAGGGGATGGTGGGTCAATTGTAACAGGTTCGATCATCTAGGGCAAAGTTGGGCTGCAAATTCATTGCAGGACGGCAAGACATAAGCAGAACAGGTGAATTTGAGGCCCTATGGAAAGGGACTGGTACACCTTTCAGTTTCTTCCAACAGAAAACTGTGATGTTATAGTCATCTACATCCCTCTGAAATGTATGCAACTTGGTTCTAATTAAATCATCCTGTTTCCTATTTGTACTTTTCTTAAGAGTTTTAAACTAATCAGATGGTAAACATGGTACCCACTGGATCAATGTCTGGAATAGAGTATAAACTCTCTGTTGCAGATCATTACATTTCCTATTCCTCTGCTTGATAATAATCTGCATCCATTTTTGCATGCAGAACTCCAAGATCTGGGACCATTCATATTCAAGATCTACTGTAGGTCTATAAAGGAACAACTTTTAAGTACTCTTAAAGCTTTCAATTAATTTTTATATCAACTTTAATTTGATAATTCTGTAGATAGAATTGATCCCAGCAATGGTGGTTGACAGAGACTATAGCATCCTCCAAACAACTATGGTACTCAAAAACCTCCATTGGAGACACTTTAAAACCCTTTACTGCTCATCAGATAAGAGATAACTGTGAGCTATGGTGCTAGAAATAATGCCCTCACTCTGACATTCCTGGTGCTACCACACATGCGTGCTTTGATCACTGTTTACATACATGCATGCCTTTGCATTTGTGGGTGTGTGCAGGGCAACAGGGGTTACTTTTTTTAAAAATACATTTTATTATTATTTCATTGTTTTTTATGGAGACATTGGGAGTTTATTAGATCCCAATATCTCCCCTCTCCCCCAAGGCAGCTAACCAAATACAGCCAATGACAGCTCTGAAACCGGAAGTGACAAAGTCATCATTATTTACGGTTTCAATCACAGCAGAAGAGATCAACTAATGAATGTTCCTCGGCCTTTCCCCCACTCCCTCCCCACCCCCCTTCTCACAATCCTGAAGCCCTCCAAAGTAGTCCCAGGAGAGAGGAGCAGGAAGAAGAGCCCAGTAACTATCAAGAGGGGTGCTGGTGGGGGGGACCGCATTTCCTGCACCAAAAAAGTGATTAAGCACTATATAGCTGCCTGAATCACTTTCACTTTGAAGCCAATATTTGGCTGAAGAAAACCAGCACAAGCATGTGGCTGCTACTGTAGCCGTGGTCATGTGCTGAACCCTTCACTCTCTGGGCGCATTACAGGGTGGGCCATTTATATGGATACACCTTAATAAAATGGGAATGGTTGGTGATATTAACTTCCTGTTTGTGGCACATTAGTATATGTGAGGGGGGAAACTTTTCAAGATGGGTGGTGACCATGGCAGCCATTTTGAAGTCGGCCATTTTGAATCCAACTTTTGTTTTTTCAATAGGAAGAGGGTCATGTGACACATCAAACGTATTGGGAATTTCACAAGAAAAACAATGGTGTGCTTGGTTTTAACGTAACTTTATTCTTTCATGAGTTATTTACAAGTTTCTGACCACTTATAAAATGTGTTCAATGTTCTGCCCATTGTGTTGGATTGTCAATGCAACCCTCTTCTCCCACTCTTCACACACTGATAGCAACACCGCAGGAGAAATGCTAGCATGGGCTTCCTGTATCCGTAGTTTCAGGTGCTGCACATCTCGTATCTTCACAACATAGACAATTGCCTTCAGATGACCCCAAAGATAAAAGTCTAAGGGGGTCAGATCGGGAGACCTTGGGGGCCATTCAACTGGCCCACGACAACCAATCCACTTTCCAGGAAACTGTTCATCTAGGAATGCTTGGACCTGACACCCATAATGTGGTGGTGCACCATCTTGCTGGAAAAACTCAGGCAACGTGCCAGCTTCAGTGCATAAAGAGGGAAACGCATTATCATGTAGCAATTTCGCATATCCAGTGGCCTTGAGGTTTCCATTGATGAAGAATGGCCCCACCATCTTTGTCGGCCATTTTGAATCCAACTTTTGTTTTTTCAATAGGAAGAGGGTCATGTGACACACCAAACGTATTGGGAATTTCACAAGAAAAACAATGGTGTGCTTGGTTTTAACGTAACTTTATTCTTTCATGAGTTATTTACAAGTTTCTGACCACTTATAAAATGTGTTCAATGTTCTGCCCATTGTGTTGGATTGTCAATGCAACCCTCTTCTCCCACTCTTCACACACTGATAGCAACACCGCAGGAGAAATGCTAGCATGGACTTCCTGTATCCGTAGTTTCAGGTGCTGCACATCTCGTATCTTCACAGCATAGACAATTGCCTTCAGATGACCCCAAAGATAAAAGTCTAAGGGGGTTACGTTAAAACCAAGCACACCATTGTTTTTCTTGTGAAATTCCCAATACGTTTGATGTGTCACATGACCCTCTTCCTATTGAAAAAACAAAAGTTGGATTCAAAATGGCAGACTAAGATGGTGGGGCCATTCTTCATCAATGGAAACCTCAAGGCCACTGGATATGCAAAATTGCTACATGATAATGCGTTTCCCTCTTTATGCACTGAAACTGGCACGTTGCCTGAGTTTTTCCAGCAAGATGGTGCACCACCACATTATGGGTGTCAGGTCCAAGCATTCCTAGATGAACAGTTTCCTGGAAAGTGGATTGGTTGTCGTGGGCTATATACCACACCATACCATCAATTTTTTGGCTGTAACAGTCTTGGAGGGATCTATCCAATGTGGGTTAGTGTCCGACCAATAGCGGTGGTTTTGTTTGTTAACTTAAACTTATTTTGTTCAGATGGTGTCAAGCAGGTGTGGCGGCAAACAAGTGAGGAGTACAAAGACAAGTGTGTCTTGCCTACAGTCAAGCATGGTGGTGGGAGTTTCATGGTCTGGGGCTGCATGAGTGCTGCCGACACTGGGGAGCTACAGTTCATTGAGGGACCCATGAATGCCAACATGTATTGTGACATGTTCCCCTCCCCTGCAGAGCATGATCCCCTCCCTTTGGAGACTGGGCCACAGGGCAGTATTCCAACATGGTAATGACCCCAAATACATCTCCAAGACGACCACTGCCTTGCTAAAGAAGCTGAGGGTAAATGTGATGGACTGGCCAAGCATGTTTCCAGACCTATACCCTATTAAACATATGTGGGGCATCCTCAAACAGAAGGTGGAGGAGTGCAAGGCCTCTAACATCCACCAGCTCTGTGATATCATCATGGAGGAATGGAAGAGGACTCTAATGGCAATCTGTGAGGCTCTGGTGAACTCCATGCCCAAGAGTGTTAAGGCAGTGCTGGAAAAGAATGGTGGCCACACAAAATATTGACACTTTGATCCCGATTTGGACATTTTCACCTAGGAGTGTACTCACTTTTGTAACCAGTGGTTTAAACATTAATGGCTGTATGTTGGGTTATTGTGAGGGGACAGCAAATGTGCATGGTTATGCAAGCTGTACACTCACTACTTTACATTGTAGCAAAGTGTAATTTCTTTTGTGTTGTCACATGAAAAGATAGAATAAAATATTTACAAAAATGTGAGGGGTGTACTCACTTTTGTGAGATACTGTATATGTGTATTTATTTATTTCTCTGTTTTAGATATTTGTGATGCACTATCAATGATGATTTTTTGAGATATATTATAGGAATATTTATTTATATACCTATTTATTTATTGATTTGTGAAGTCACATAAATTTTTTTGAGTATTTTACTGTCAGCACAGTTACACTCTATATTGAAATTAGACTTTATGGGGTTGATTTAATAAAGCTTGAAAGTTTAAAATTTGGTGCAGCTCCACACAGAAACCAATTAGCTTCAAGGTTTTATTGTCAAAGCTTGATTGAACAACCTGAGGTTAGGAAGCTGACTGGCTACCATGCACAGCTGCACCGGTTTTTGCACTCTCCCGCTAGTAAATCAACCCCTCTGTCCTTTAGTAACTTCAGCTTATAATAGTTTTATTTACATTTATTCATCCAGTTGCTGCAGACTAATTCTTTTGTATATCCTCTCCTGGCGCTTCTGGTGATTTTTTTTCTTCAGCCTGTAAACACTCCTCTTATCATATCCCTGTAAAACTCCAATGCATGCATGGACATATATACTAACATAGAGGTGGTTTTACAGGCTAAAAAAAAACAACAAATGCTTGTAAAAGTGTTTTTTTTAAGCCCAGTGTGCATGGAAGCCTTATTTGTTCCCTTTTCATACAGTTGGTCAAAATGAAAGTGTTTCCTCAACACGTGCAATAAAATACCTGCCGATCGTGCCAAAATTCTATAGAGTTGACCAATAATTTGGTCAACTCATAGACTTACATTGTGAGGAAGAGCAAAAAAACAAAACCATTCTGTAGCACTGCAGAGAATTAGGCAGACTCTAAAGAGGTAATGTTGAAACATGGATGCCCCCCATGTAGATACAGTGTCTCACAAAAGTGAGTACACCCCTTACATTTTTGGAAATATTTTATTATAACTTTTCATGTGACAACACTGAAGAAATGACACTTTGCTACAATGTAAAGTAGTACAAAAGAGTGTACAGCGTGTACAGCTAGTATAACAGTGTAAATTTGCTGTCCCCTCAACATAACTCAACACACAGCCATTAATGTCGAAACCGCGTGCAACAAAAGTGAGTACACCTCTAGGTGAAAATGTCCAAATTGGGCACAATTAGCCATTTCCCTCCCCGGTGTCATGTGACTCATTAGTGTTACAAGGTCTCAGGTGTGAATGGGGGAGCAGGTGTGTTAAATTTTGTGTTATCGTTTTCACTTTCTCATAGTGGTCACTGGAAGGTCAACATGGCACCTCATGGCAAAGAACTCTCTGAGGATCTGAAAAAAAAAATGTTGCTCTACATAAAGATGGCCTAGGCTATAAGAAGATTGCCCAGACCCTGAAACTGAGCTGCAGCATGGTGGCCAAGACCATACAGAGATTTAATAGGACAGATTCCACTCAGAACAGGCCTCACCATGGTTGACCAAAGAAGTTGAGTGCACATGCTCAGCGTCATATCCAGAGGTTGTCTTTGGGAAATAGACATATGAGTTTTGCCAACATTGCTGCAGAGGGTGAAGGGGGGGGTCAACCTGTCAGTGCTCAGACCACACTGCATCAAATTGGTATGCATGGGTATCTTCCCAGAAGGAAGCCTCTTCTAAAGATGATGCACAAGAAAGCCTGCAAACAGTTTTCTGAAGACAACCAGACTAGGGACATGGATTACTGGAACCATGTCCTGTGGTCTGATGAGACCAAGATCTTATTTGGTTCAAATGGTGTCAGGCGTGTGTGGTGGCAACCAGGTGAGGAGTACAAAGACAAGTGTGTCTTGCCTACAGTCAAGCATGGTGGTGGGGGTGTCATGGTCTGGGGCTGCATGAGTGCTGCTGGCACTGGGGAGCTACAGTTCATTGAGGGAACCATGAATACCAACTTGTACTGTGACATACTGAAGCAAAGCATGATCCCCTCCCTTCAGATACTGAGTCACAGGGCAATATTCCAACATGATAATGACCCCAAACGCACCTCTAAGATGACCACTGCCTTGCTAAAGAAGCTGAGGGTAAAGTTGATGGACTGGCCAAGTATGCCTCCAGACCTAAAAGCTATTGAGCATCTGTGGGGCATCCTCAAATGGAGGGTGGAGGAGCGCAAGGTCTCTAACATCCAATAGCTCCGTGATGTCATCATGGAGGAGTGGAAGAGGACTCCAGTGGCAACCTGTGAAGCTCTGGTGAACTCCATGCCAAAGAGGGTTAAGGCAGTTCTGTAAAATAATGGTGGTCACACAAAATATTAACACTTTGGGCCCAATTTGGACATTTTCACCTAGGGGTGTACTCACTTTTGTTGCCAGCGGTTTATACATTAATGGCTGTTTCTTGAGTTATTTTGAGAGGACAGCAAATTTACACTGTCATACAATCTGTAAACTCACTACTTTACATTGTAGCAAAGTGTCATTTCTTCAGTGTTGTCACATGAAAAGATATAATAAAATATTTACAAAAATGTGAGGGGTGTACTCACTTTTGTGAGATACTATATATAATGATGAGATATACAACAAATACGGTTAAAATAGTTACACACATTGATAAGCTATATTTCTAGATGTTCTCTGTGACAAAAATGTATGTCACGGAAACCACTAAAATGCCTCTTAGTTTCTGACCTCAGCTTGGAATTTTCAACATCAGTAATTAATACAAACAGAACCTTTCATGTGATGACTCCAGTACACCATCACTTTGCAATAGATAGTGTTATGACAGGCTAAATACTTCTATCCATTAATGAAGCACTGGTAATAGTCTAGCCTGAATGGGAAATCCAAGTGAACTGAGTAAAGGTCAAGTGGTTTCCTGCATCACCAGGATTGGCAGATACTGTTACAGAAATATTCTGCTGTCATTAAGAAAGAATTATTGCTGTTGTATAGACTTTTGTTTATAGTATGTGCCTCAGTTAATTAGTTTATCCGTTATGTTTAAATGATGCAAACATTTCATTCCCTATATTGGTCGTATTTGACAAATAATGTCATATTCTTCCCCCTTGCAAGTAATATGTCATATTCAATATATATTTTATATATACATTAATTAAATACACACAATTTAAAAATTATGGAAGATCATCAAATTGTATTTTTTATGTCTGTCCATCATTTATCAAACCCTGACAGATTACAGATGTTTATATAATTGCTCATACAGATATTCCCTTTAGAAGTCTACCTTTGGAAACAGTCAAAAGTAACCTTTTAAATATTCCTAGTAGTTTAAGCTAACAAATGAGAACCAGCATTTAGTGACAGCACATTCAAGGCAAATGTATTTGAACAAGCCTCTCATAGTTAAATCAAGGGTCCACCTGAACTGGAATTCTGAATTTTAAAGATCAGGAAGTGTGTACGATGCTGAAGATTTTTCCACCACTGTAGTGAAGATTGGCACAAACAGTGGGAAGGGTAAGTATTCATTTTCATTACAGAATGACCTTAGTTTCAAGGTATTGTAATAGTGACAGAATTGCAATAAACTATGCCAACCAAAGAAAATCTAAGCCCGGGGGGTCATAGCAATTCATCCAACCACCGTGGAACCCAGAAACAGACCCAGAAGTATCTGTCTAAACTGTCTAAACAATGATTTAACCCAGTAACAATAACATCTGGTAGATAGAATTTGATAAAAATGAGTATCCGTGTAGTTTTTAAATATTATTGCTATAAAAAGCCACTTGTATTCTGTACAACTACAGCAATTGTTTTTGAAATAGATATTAAAGAGTCAGGTGCCTCCTAAAGAATATGTAAAGCTAAACCTTTTTTGTTTTGGGTATAATGCGGTTGGGTTAAAATTAGTTGTTTTTTTTTTTCGGTACCATTGTCAGTGGTCACTAGGACAATAGGGAAATAGACAATCTGACAGGGTTTTTTTTTTTTTTTGTTCCACAAAGTTTTGAGTAGAATGAAAAGATAATATATTTGTTTGACATAGATGAAATTATGACAATCTGTACATTCACAGTACTTAGGTTGAGTAAATGGTTATACAATATTACAATGCATAGTGTTAACTACTTTATTACAAATATTAACATTGTGTAGCCTTGCAACTATGGCTCAATGAAGTCATACCAAGAATATAACAGTTCGCCGTTGGTGTGGAAATCTCATGGAGGTGTTAAATACGGACGTTTGGTCTAGGGGATAATAAGGTCCACAATTGAGAAAATGAGGAAGGGATGTATTCAAAAGGTATTTAACCACTTGCCGACCGTCAATCGGCAATTGACGGCGGCAAAGTGGCTCTGTAACGCGGATTGCCGTCATCTGACGGCGGCCGCGTGATCGCGCCTAGTGAGCGCACGCGCGCCGCCGGAGGCGCCCCCGCGCGCTCACTGTGTCCGGGGAGGGCCAGGGAGCGAGTGCGGCGGCTTCAATTGCCGCCGGCTACCCGCGATGGCCCCCCCGGAGCGAAGGAACGGAGGTCCGTGTATGTAAACACGGACCTCCGCTCTGTGAAGGGGGAAGGGCTGTGATCACAGCCTTCGTGTATACGAAGGCTGTGACCACTTCCCTTCCCCAGCTAGGGCAGTCCCCCCACAGTAAGAACACACCCAGGGAACATACTTAACCCTTAGAGCGCCCCCTGCAGGTTAACCCCTTTACTGCCAATGGCATTTACACAGTAATCAGTGCATTTTTATAGCACTGATCGCTGTATAAATGCCAATGGTCCCAAAAAAGTGTCAAAATGGTCCGACATGTCCGCTGAAATATCGCAGTACCGCTAAAAATCGCAGATCGCCGCCATTAATAGTAAAAAAAATAAAAATAATAAAAAACCCCAAAAATGAATTCTCATCATCCGTAAACGCGACCACTTTTGGGCAAACCAATCAATAAACGCAGATTGCGATTTTTTTTATCACAAATATGAGGAAGAATATAAATCGGCCAAAAACGGTGAAAAAAAATTTGGTTTTTTTTGCAAAATTGTCGCTCTTCTTTTGTTTATAGCGGCGATCAGAAATAACGCAGAGGGGATCAAATACCACCAAAAGAAAGCTCTATTTGTGGGAAAAAAAGGACGCAAATTTCGTTTGGGTACAACGTCGCACGACCGCGCAATTGTCAGTTAAAGCGACGCAGCGCCGAATCGCAAAAAGGGCTCCGGTCCTAAAGCTGGAAATCCTTCCGGTCCTTAAGTGGTTAATTTGGACTGCACGAGTGCTTTGACCTAATTAGGATGCATAGTTTTGGGCTAGGTTATACAGATAGTATGTGCTGGAATGTATTGAGGGGATAGGGTTGAGATGTCATCAGCAATGAGCGAGAGGAAGAGGAGAGTGGACAGATATAGTCTAGAGTGGGTTAGGGTGAAGTATTGAAGGTAGTGAAGGTGAGTAATGAAGGGGGGGGTAAGAAGGGTCCAGCTGTGTCCCCCCCTAGAGATCAGGAGCTCTGGTGTGAAAGCAGGTGATATCCGTTTTTAAAGTCTGGAGTTTAGACAGAGTCTAAGTTATAGGTTTGCCATTTGTACCATGTTGCTAAGAATTTGGCATGTGTTTCATGGGCAGTGCTAATTAGTTCTTCAATTTTTTCTATGCAGTTAATCCTGTTGAACCATTCTTCTTTTGTCGGGGTGAGGGGAGAGAGCCATTTGGGTGGGATGCATTGCTTGGCTGCGTTAATCATGAACATGGTAAGGGACTTGAGGTAGCGGTGTTTTGGTAGCTTGGTATTGTGGAGAAGATAAATGGTCGGGGAGAAGGTAATGTTTTCTTTCGTGACTTCTGCGATCACTTCATGTACCATTCGCCAAAAAGTTTGAATGTTTGGGCAGGACCACCAGATGTGGAAGAAGGATCCATCTTCCTCACCACATCTCCAGCATTTGTTAGAGGTCGTTGCTGAGAATTTGTGTATTGATTCAGGTGTTCTATGCCATCTAGAGAGGATTTTAAAGCAACATTCTTGCGTGGTGACATTAAGTGAACCCTTGTGGGTGAATAGGCAGATTTTTTCCCAATCCTCCTCTGAGATTTGTGTATTGAGATCTTGTTCCCATGCTCTACATGTGTGGTCTGGGAATGCAGAGTTTTCTGCAAATAGGGAGTAATACAGAGCAGAAATGTAATGTTTCTGGGGAGTGTTTTGAGAGCATAAGGTTTCCAAGCAGGTGAGGTTTTTTGTCCAGAGTGCGGTATAGTCAGATCTGTTTAAAAAAACTCCCTATTTGTATGTACTGCCATTTGGATATTGAGTTCGGGGCGAGTTTGCTATTCAGATTATCCAGGGATATGAATGTTTTGTTTTGGAAGAATTGGTGAGAACTTCTTCGAGAACAATCTTTACTGGGCCAAACTTTTGCAAGGAAGTTGGCATTCATGCCAGGGGCAAAATCTGGGTTGTGTCTCAGGGGAGTAAGTGGGCTAAGCCAAGGGGATGGGTTTGATTTTCTGTTCGAGTTGTGGAAGCTTGCTAAGGTAGGCCCTATTAAAGGGGTGTGTTTTGTTTTCGAAAGAGATGTGTTTGGGATGTAGCCATGGAGCCGTATTTAAATTTTGATCTGTCATGTTGCGTTCTAGAGTGACCCAGTCTTTAATCGAGGTATGGATATTCCAATCCACAATGCGCGTCAATAGGGAGGCCTGGTAGTAGCGACGTAAGTCTGGGAGGGTCATCCCTCCTTTGTGTTTAGGTAGTGTAAGTCTGTCATATTTAATTCTGGGGGATTTACCCCTCCAAATGAATGAGGAGAAGATCTGTCGCATTTCCCTGAAGAAAGTTTGCGGTATATGAATTGGAATCGTTTGAAATAGGTATAGGAATCTGGGTAATGTTGTCATTTTTAGAAGAGAAGCTCTTCCGAACCATGAGATGTTTAGAGCGTTCCATCGCTTGAGGTCCTCTTTGGTCTCTTTCAATATGGGGATACAATTACTTCGAAAGAGGTCAGAGAGGTTTTGTGGTATCTTGATACCTAGGTACGTTATGGAATCTTCTGCCCATTTAAAGGGGAAGTTGGATTTGGATTGTTGGACTTTTTCTTTAGGTAGTGTTATGTTTAGGGCCCACGATTTGGAGTGGTTAATTTTGAAGTTGGAGATTCGGTGGAAAAGTTCCAGGTTCTTTAGCAGATTAGGGAGTGTTGTAATTGGTTCAGACAGGAACAATAAGAGATCATCTGCAAAAGCAGCAATTTTATAAGTGTGTTTGGAAATCTTGATGCCTTGAATGTCAGGGTTTGCCCTGATTTTGTTTAGTAGAGGCTCTAAAGTGAGCACAAATAGCAGTGGCGAGAGAGGGCATCCCTGCCTGGTGCCGTTGTGTAATCGGCAGGCGTTCAACAGGTGGCCATTGACTCTGACTTTAGCTGTGGGGGAGGAGTATAAGGCTCCTATGTATGATAGCATTATGTTGGGTAGTCCAATGCTAAGGAGTACTTCGTGAATGTAGTCCCAGGCCACTCTGTCGAACGCCTTCTCAGCGTCTAAGGATAGAAAGAAGCCTTGTTTCGACTTTTGTTCCCTTTTCAATCAATGGTGTATGTTTAGTGCTTTTATTGTGTTATCTCTCCCTTCTCTTCCTGGGATAAAGCCTACTTGGTCTAGGGAGATTAGATTAGGAATGAGTGGGAGGAGCCGGTTGGCCAGGATTTTTGCAAATATTTTTACATTGACGTTGATAAGTGATATGGGGCGATAATTGGTTACCAGGGAGGGATCTTTTGCTTCTTTCGGAATTACTGCAATGTGTGCCTCAAGCATCTGGGGCGGGGTGTGTGTGGCGGTTTCTAATGATCGAAATGCAGAGATAAAGAAGGGGGTCAGAATGTCTTTAAATGTTTTATAATATTGTAGTGAAAATCCATCTGGGCCTGGGGCTTTACCCACCTTCATCTCTTTGATGGCTTTGTTGAATTCCGGTTCTGTGATGGGCCTATTTAAGTTGTTAGCTGTTTCTGGGGATAGATGGGGCATGCCATAGGATGTTAGAAATGATTGTATGTCTCGTGTCTTTAGTCCTGGGTTTAGGGAGTATTTGGGATTTGTGGGGATATTGTACAGTGATTTATAATACTCTTAAAATTGGAGGGCTATTTTCTCATTGGATGTGTGGTTGGTACCTTGATTGTCTCTGATTTGGTAGATTGAGTCACTACTTTTTTTGTTTTGGACTGCTTTGGCTAGCAATCTGCCACTTTTATTGCCTTGTTCGTAAAAGATTTTATGTCTGAGGATGTATTGTCTCTTGGTTCTTAGGTTTAGCTCCTCCATGAGAAGCTTCCTAGTGTCTGTGAGTTCCTAAAGGGTGGACAGGGCCAGGCTCCTTTTGTGTGTAACTTCAAGATCTCTGATCTTGGATAGAAGGGTGGAAATTTTTGTTTGATGTCTTTTCTTAATTTTAGCTGCTATTTTGAGAAGTTTACCGCGTATTACGCATTTATGGGCTTCCCATAGGTATAGTTGGGAAATGTCTTGGGTGTTATTTTCTGAGAAGTAGTTTTTTAAGCAATCTATTACTTCTTCCTTGTCAATCGGATCATTGAGTAGGGATTTAGCCTCCATATTTTTGTTCTGGTGGATTTCTCTGGGAATGTTAGTTCGACCGTAACCGGGTGGTGATCGGAGAAGGTCATTGGTTCTATGGTAGATTTGTGGAGGAGGGGCAGGTCTTGTTGGGATAGGAAGATTTAATCAATTCTGGAATATTTTTGGTGGATTGGGGAGAAATATGTGTAGTCTTTTGTCTGAGGGTTGGCTACTCTCCAGGTGTCGTGTAGTTGTAGATTATGAAGTTGTAACTTGATTTGTTTTAATGCTCTGAATGGGAGAGCGGATGTGCCAGTGGAGGTGTCGAGCAAGGGATTGAGAGGGACATTGAAGTCTCCTCCTAAAATTAGGATGCCCGTTTTGAAGGTGGTTAGTGATCCAATAGTATTGCTAAAGAATGTATTTTATTTGTTGTTTGGGGCATAGATGTTTGCTATTGTGATGGGGTGTTCTTTCAATAGTCCCTTCAGGAAAATGAATCTTCCCTCATGATCAATAAGGGAGTCTTGGATTTTGAGGGGAATATGTTTAGAGATCAGTATCGAAACACCTTTCGTTTTAGAATCTTTGTTGGCCGCATGGTACACGGATGTGAATCTTCTGTCAGTCAGTTTGGGAATTTTATTTTGTTGAAAGTGGGTCTCTTGGATGAGTATGAGATCCGCTTTGAGTTTGTGTCCTTCTCTAATCAGAATGGAGCGCTTTTCTGGTATATTCAAGCCTTTGGCGTTGATAGAAATGATTTTAAGTGTGAGAGGTGCGATTGAGTAATGGTGCTGAGACATGCTTGGGGGTCTGCTATGTTGTTAATGCTAGTAGTTCTGAGTTGACTAAACAGGTGGATGAGATCTGAGGGGAGCCCTGGTGAGGAGGGGGGCACAGCTGGAGAAGGGAGATGTAGAAGAAGGGAAGAGGAGAGGATGGAAGATATGAGGGGGGAATAGAAGCTAGAAAAAGGTCAAAGAATAGAGCACGTAGTAATCCGGAGGAGGAAGTAGTCCTGCTTTTCCTCCTTAATAGGGGAGTATGAAGGGGAATCCGGAATCGTCAGAAGAGAGGTAGTGTTCTCTCCTGGGTGGGGGAGCAAACAAGTAGCAGAGGGTACGGAAGGCCTTCCAGTGACATCGGAGCTCAAAAGTGTGGGGTAGGTCAGAAGGTGTGTTGAATGAAAGGTGGGGTAAACAACTGTTGTTCGGGTTTTTTGGGCTTTGTTTGGGAGTAAGGAAAGTGTAATTTTATTTGCCACGATTTTTGAAGTGGTGGGTAATGACATTTGATGTAGGGTAAACGTAGTCAGGTAGGTGGTTGCATTACTTGTTGGGGAGAAGAGAATTTGGAGGAGTATATATATCTGGAGTGTTGTTTGGAACGAGGTACGATAGTCCTTGACGGGTTGGTTGAATATGTGTGTTTAGACCATATGTAGTGGATATAAGTTTGATAGGCAGGAGGCCAGATTTATGTGGAGACTTAGGTACGATAGGGTGTGTGAAAAAATTTAGAGGGTTATGGTCTACTGATTTAATGTAAGGCTGGTCTGGGCAGTTTCCATCCCGCTGCGGGAGGCACCCCTCGACGGCAGCAAGCACCACCGAGCCCACAAAGGAAGCTGTGGGTGACCCGCCGCCCCCCAGGGCCCCAAGCGCAGGGGGGAAGACCCAGAATTTTTAGCATGCAAGAAGTGAGGGCCTGTGAGTGGAGGCCAGGTAAGTGTGTACAAGGTTGTAACCATGACTCACGTGACCTCAAGGCAACATAACAGAGTATTAGGTTTGTTGAGGATGAAGGCATCCACTTCTTGCACTTGTTTAGGGTCTGAAGAGCCGGCACTAAATACAAGATAAAACAAGAACAAAGAAAACCCTGGAAACAACAAAACTTGTTAACAACAAACATGCGTTAGAGTGACCCCTCGGCATGAAAAATAATAAACGAACAAGAGTCATTTGGGATTCTGAGGAAGAAAGGTTCCCTTGTGGTCTTTTTGTCTCTTGAAAAGGAACAAATTTTCCCCTTTCCTCTTTTCCCTTTTTTTTTTTTTTCTTTTTTTTTTTTTTTGTTCCCTGGTAGAAGGTAAGGTCGGTCTAAGGCAAAAAGATATGTAGAAGCAGTGTTAATGGGAGAACATATATAAAAGATGTCTTGTGTAAGAGCTATTTGTTCCGTGTCTTAGATTGCTTCAGGGAGAAAATAGTAATGGTCCTGAGGGGTCAGCAAGTGTTGGGCCAAGTGGTAAGATCTGGTATTTTGATCTAGGTTTTGCGACCCAAAGTGAAAGTTTTCTTGTCGAAGTAGGTAATGAACATTTAGTTTTCAACTCGGTCTCTTCTGCGTGGAGGGGATGTTCCTGGACTTCTGCGGCTATCCTCTCTGCGGTTCGGGTTGAATGGTGGTGAGTTGGACGAGTTTCTGCGCCTTCTATCACGGTGTCTTTGTGCTCTGGGAGTGCTCTGGTTGGTCACTTCAATCCAGTTCTCAGCTATGGAGAAGGAGCTGTACCAGTCAGGTACTTCCACAAGCGGCATGTTGAGAGTGTCGCAAAACGTTTGCAGGTCGTCTGGGGTTCGGAGGAAAGCGTTTTGGCCTCTCCATGTTGCTGATAGACAAAAAGGAAATTTCCATCTATAGGGGATATTCCTGCTTCGCATTTGTTCTAGGAGAGGTCTCAGTGCTCTTCTGTGGTTCAATGTGATGGTGGACAAGTCTTGGAAAAGTTTAATCTCCGATCCATTAAGTTGGATTCTGGCTCGCTCTCGGGCCTTTCTGAGTATAGCCTCTTTGAGAGGAAAATTTACAAGGCAGCATACAATGTCTCTAGGCGGTTCGTTTTCACGTCCTCTTGGTCTTAACACCCTGTGAATTCTCTCCATTTCTATGGGTGAGTCAGCTGGTCTTTCCAGAAAATGCCCGCTATTGTTTGTTCAATTTGAGGCTGCTCGATCGTTTCGGGTACTCCTCTGATTCGTATGTTATGGCGTCGGCCACGGTTGTCCAGGTCTTCGAGGTGTCTGTGTATTTCAATAATGTGGGAAAGGTTCAGGTCCGTCGATTTTTGGACTTGTCTGATGGCCGCAGAGTGGCGTGTAGTTTGCTCTACAGAGCTGATTCTTGTTGATACTGCTTGTAGGTCAGCTTTCAGGTCCGAGATGGCTGCTGTGAGGGTGGCCTTGATGTCAGCAGCTACTGCTTGCAGGTCCCCGAGATTTAGGGGTTGGTTGACCATGTTTGGAGAGGGAAGGTTTGAGCGGTTAGGACAGTTTTGGGTGTTTGTGCCTGAGGCATTTTCACAGTCCATTTCCGAAGCTGTACGGTTGTCCCCAACAGCCACTCTAAACATCGCAGGGATGTTACCCACTGTTTGCGGATTGAGTTCTTTGTTGCTGTGTAATTTGGTCTGTTTTCCCCATTCTGATGGTTAATGGTACGAGTAGTCTTCTGTGGTGTGCGTATGTCGCTCCTTGTCACAGGGAAGTGTATTTTAGGCTCTCATTATATATGTGCTTTGTAGTCTAGTATTAGTGAAGAAATTAAAATATCTGGGAGTGGAGGAGAAATGTAGATGCAGCTGGATACAGGCCTCTTGGAGATGCAGAATGGAGGAGCTTAGCTGCAGAGCCCTGCAGCCTTTAATTTACAGTTTTTAATCCTGAGGCTGAATGTACAGTTCAGTTGCTTTGTGTTATCGGCCGGGTTTGGGGTGATCTGTCGGGTATTGATAAATTTAGTCCCCGACTTCGCGGCTGTAACTAGGCCCAAATATCAAAGAGTCCTTATTTTGAGTTCTTACTAATTATCGGTTTGTCGGGTCAGGAGATAAGGGCCCCCAGGTCCAGATGGAGATGTTGGGGCTGCACAAATAGCATGGGTTGTGTTGATCCGGCCTGCTCTGGCTTGAGCAGGGGGTAGGCCCGAATATGGCGGCCTCCGTTACTGGATTGTGCTGTTTGGGTGGGGGCTTTAATCTGGTGTGGTAATGTCTTTTATGATAGCGGTCCCTCTTATTGTGGGGGTTTGGGGGTTCTGATTAAGCCTCTGATGGGGCTTACCATGGTTCAGGGAGGTGAGATGACCGCGGATGGCAGGGGATCTATGGCGGCTCTCCCTGGGTCTCTTCCGGCTCGCTCCTCCGGCTGTCTCCTTTCCCATCGGGGCCGCACTCCTCTTCTTCCCATGTTGTCTGCCGGGTGATGTGTGCAGCTTTAGAGGACGTTTGTGGGGTATTTTAGTCAGGGATGGATGGTTCTTTAGGGTGGTTTCTTTCACTTGGAGAACGGAGCTTGGGAGAGTGCGTCCGTCTTCCTCTGCAGCTGGCCAGGCCCCCCGACAGGGGTTTTAACATTTCCCTACACTATTTAAAATAACATTTGTTTTTTTAAATTATCGAAAAAGGTTTGGGCTTTACATATATTTTAATGGTTTTCAAAGGTTTTTAAACAATTTTGTTTCAATTTCTAACTACTGCACATGTTTGCGCTATTATCAAATGAGCAGAGTATAGTGATGCACATGGCAAATTAATAGCTTTTTAACTGTCTGTTTTTTCTACTACACAGGGGGTAAGAAAATGTAGAAGCCAATCCAACTAATGTTGAAATTGGTAGATTAATAGGAAGCTTGTTTCTTCCTTCTGGAAACTGGTTCATACCTTTTTATGTAGATGCTAGAACAGTTCACATCCAAATTAAAAAAAAAACCCTATGTTCATATATGTTAAATTGTCAGCCATTTTAACTTAACTAGAACTCCTTCTTTAAAAGCAAGTCCATAACACTAAACTTCATGAATTAAAATACTTGGGAAGTTTTAAACATAGCTATGATGCAAATCCATCCTGTGGGGAGGCTAACAAAAATCTGGGATTTTAAATTGAATTATCTCTCTGTAAATTCTGACTAACACAATAATTAATTTAAAAATCCAAAGTTTATTGTGAATGACCCAACCTAGACGCCAGGTTGTCATGTTAAAAACTTGAAAGTAGGTACTAAACACATCCACAATATGAAAACTCGTATAATTGAGGGAACATATTGCACATTTATACCGTTCATGTATTTCTGCATGTTATGACTTACAAATAAGAGATTGTGCATTTATATGAGGATTATGATTTTGTGAATATGAATCACTTTAAGGGATATTTTTGATATTATATGTTTGCTAATCACACAGTTCAATATAACCTAATATTTTTTTAGTGGTGTTGCACTTTACTCCTTTGTTTTATGCCTCTCTGAAAAATATCCCATCCCTTTGGTTTCCAAGAATATATATGTGAAAAATTCCCAGAAAACAAAACACAAATATAGTGTAATACTGCTTTAAAGCAGAACACCAGGATTTTCAAAAAATCCCCCATTAGTATACCCCCCTACACTGAACACTAAACAGTTATTAGATTTGTGAAATTCCTTACCATTGAAGAGATATATCCAATCTAATTTACAGGAAGTGCTCTCTCTCATTTAAATGATGCACCATGTATTTAGCTAGGATATGAAGAGGATATGATGCAATCACTTTTCTGTTTAGCCTACATTTCCCATCAGCCTTTGCACATTTCAGTGATTGTGGGAGGTACACTAGCCTGTACATGTAAATGTGAACAAGCCGCCTTCAACATGAATCACACCCCTCATTCTGCAGCCAGGCCCGCTAACCAGTAACACACAACACAGCAGGATAGATTACAGTCTTATAAATGCAAAGCATGTTCTCTCCTCTCCACCCACAAGAAGATAAAGTTATTGTCCTTACTTCTGTAATCATTACTGATCTGTACACACATCCCATAATGATATATTATACACACTGTACACACATCGCATAATGATATATTATACACACTGTTCTCTGCTGTAATTCACTATTAGAAATATTCCTCCTGCTGTAGATTTGAGATCTTTCTAAACAGCAATCAGTGACCACCTGTATACCATGTCAGCTGTGACCTCCTGTGTACCATGTCAGCCATGAACACCTGTGTACCATGTCAGCCGTGACCATCTGTGTACCATGTCAGCTGTGACCACCTGTGTACCATGTCTGCAGTGACCACCTGTGTACCATGTCAGCCGTGGCCACCTGTGTACCATGTCAGCCATGACCACCTGTGTACCATGTCTGCAGTGACCACCTGTGTACCATGTCAGCTGTGACCACCTGTGTACCGTGTCACCCCCTGTGTACCATGTCACCCCCTGTGTACCATGTCACCAGCTGTGTACCATGTCACCAGCTGTGTACCATGTCACCAGTTGTGTACAATGTCACCATCTTTTAAGAGCGGGATCCTTGTAAGAAATCATGGGATGACACAGCAGGGATCTTGGGCTGTGACAATATTGTATGTGGATCACAGATCAGTGTAATGTCCCACCCACTATCTCTGTGCGGAGCGAGATCGTTATCAAAAAGCATCTTATAACACAGCAGGGATCTCGGGCTGTGACAATATTGTATGTGAATCACAGATCAGTGTAATGTCCCGCCTCCTGCCGGCATTGGAACAGTGCGCTGTCAATCACAATGTAGGTGGGCGGGACATTAAACTGATCTTTGATTACACATACAATACAATCACAGCCCGAGATCCCCGCCGTGTCATCTGATGCTTTCAGAATCTGATCCCTCTCTCCACAGAGATAGTGGGTGGCGTCGGTAGGGGGAGGGGGCAGACCGAGGGCTGGGGAAACCCCCTCTGCTCTCACTACAATTCTATCTCCTCCCTCCTCGCTCTACAGAACTGCAGGGGGGGGGGCGTGTCAGACCACTGCAGCTAGGACAGCATGGAGAGACCCCAGCAGTCTTACAATCCAGAAACCACAGGGGAACAACGGTTTTTCAGCAACTTCAGCAGGCTACTACAGAGGAACCAGCAAGATATAGGGTAAAAGAAATTTTATATTGCGCATCCAAAAAATATAAGCAGCAAACATCACAACTTTGTGAATTACTCAAAATAGTAAAGTGTCGCGCTATAACAATAATACACGTTAAAAATTGTGACTGGACTCTAAACGTTCAAAGTCTCTAATAAAGTCCACTAAAAATATCCAGTGCAAAGAAAGTGTTGAATTAAATACATTTTTGATAGCCAGAGAAAACAATATTCAGTGTTATGAAGTGTTCCACCACAGCATAGTGTACCCACCACCAAGGATGCTTAACCACTTCAATACTATGCACTTAGAACACTTTACTACCAGACCAATTCTCAGTTTTCAGTGCTGTTGCGCTTTGAATGACAATTGCGTGGTCGTGCGACGTTGTACCCAAACAGATTTTTTATCATTTTGTTCCCACAAATAGAGCTTTCTTTTGGTGGTATTTGATCACCCCTGCGGTTTTTATTTTTTGCGCTACAAATAAAAAAAGACCGAACATTTTGAAAAAAAAAATTCTCTATTTTTGTCACAAAACTTTGTGAATAAGTAAATTTTCTCCATCACTGGTGGGCACTGATGAGGCTACACTGACGGGCACTGATGTGGCAGTACTGATTGGCGCTGATGAGGCGGCACTGATGAGGTGGCACTGATGATGAGGCACTTATATGCAGCAATGATGAGCACTGTTAGGCGGCACTGATAAGCAGCACTGACGGGTACTGATAGGTGGCACTGATATACAGCACTGACGGGCACTGATATGCAGCACTGATGGACACTGCTAAGTGGCACTGATGGGCACTCATATACAGCACTGATTGGCACTCATAAGCAGCACTGGGCACTGATAGGTGGCACTGATGGGCACTGATAGGTGGGCACTGGTAGATGGCAATGGTGGGCACTGATATATGGCACTGGTATGCATTGATAGGGGCACTGGTAAGCACTGATAGGTGCACTGGTGGGCACTGGTGGGCATATATACTGATAGGGGCTCATTCCCTGGTGGTCTAGGGTGGCATCTGAAGGTGGCACTGAGTGCCATCCACATTGGGCACTATGTCTCCCTGGTGGTCCAGATCGGCTCCCTGGTGGTC
>BLSH010499998.1:238608-254711 GCA_018402905.1 Glandirana rugosa
AAGTGTGTGTATAACGTCTACAAACTTCTTGTCACTATAGTATAGTGACAAGAAGTTTGTAGACGTTTGACACACACTTCTCGCTTTGGTATACGGACAAGAAATACACCTGTTCTGTGAACATCTGGAATCTGTGTGTGAAACTACAGCATAGAGAAGAACAGGCATATGGTTTCGCTCTTCACACGCAGTTTGCAGATGTTTGAAGAACAGTGATATGATATCACTGTTCTTCAAACATCTGCAATCTGTGTGTGAAACTACAGCATAGAGAAGAACAGGCATATGGTTTCGCTCTTCACACACAGTTTGCAGATGTTTGAAGAACAGTGATATGATATCACTGTTCTTCAAACATCTGCAATATGTGTGTGAAACTACAGCATAGAGAAGAACAGGCATATGGTTTCGCTCTTCACACACAGTTTGTCCATATTGATTTCAATGGGGTTCGGGGTCCGGGATAAAGTTCGGGTCAAGTTCGGTCCCGCACCCGGACTTTTTCCCGAAGTTCGGCCGAACCTGCCAAACCCAAACTTCCAGAGGTTTGATCAACTCTATACATGAGGCCTAAATCTGTTAATGAAGGTATAGACTCAAATAATGATCATTCCTCTCTCTCCTCTATTTCTTTACAGTGTGTCTCAAGGACCTTCCAGGACTTTTTTACAGCCATTTTCAGAACTTTTAATAAAATTACCAGAACCCCGGACCCGAAACCGGACTTTTTTTGAAAAGTCCGGGTTCGGGTCTGGGTCCTGGACACCCCAAAGTTCGGCACGGACCCGAACTTTACAGTCCGGGTTCACTCAACTCTAAATACGATCCATGTACCATATGGTCAAAAGCAATAATTACCTGAACGTAAACCTCGCTGTTTGCCTACAGTCCCTCTGTATGGAAACTGTACTGCTATACAGCATTTTTAAAACATCTCTTTGGCATTGGCACAAGTCACCCATGGTAGTGCCTGGCGTCCCATGCCTATATGTCCAAGCTTGCCTATTTGTCCTACAAATGGCCAGAAGTGACTAACAAGATTTTCCCAATTGGCTTCAATGCAAGGATTCAACAAACTTTTTGTGAGTTCCCAGGACTCCATGGGAATTGAAGTTTACAAGATTTGCCCATCGCTCTTTACAAGACTTGGCATTGCATGGCTAGATCTGAAATTTTGCAGCTATTATATTCATTATGTAATATAATGTATTGGTAATTTTACATACCCTCAAATATGTTGGCAAGTGAATACATCTTTTTTTGCAATATGCTTCTAATGTTTAAACTGTATCTTGCTATCAGACATTTCCATCTCGTGATCTTTTTCCACAGTCATTGCTCTATTAGTTGTTCACATTGTTACATCAAGTCCTGGACCTTCTGCTCTAACATGTCTGCTACTTGTCATATACTGAGATGTTAGTCTTTTAATCTACAATACATCACAAGACTCTTTGTATCTAATTTACATTCCACTTCGCTCTGTGATCTCTTTGACTTTAAGGTGTTGACATCACTCCATTCTTTCCTGACACTTATTGTTCACGTCAAAGTTTGAAATTACATTTTTCTTTAAAACATCAAAAACTATTTTGATTACAGAGCTATTAAGGGAGTCATTACACATAAAGGAGCATCATTTAAGTCAAGACAACATCTAGTACATTGTACTTATTCTTAAAATCGAAGTTCAATCTGTTTATATTTTGCCTTCCCTGATTCCACGCCCCCCTTATTAACATGCTAATTAAATTTTATTTACATACCTTACTTTTTTCCAAGGAATGAAAGTGGAAGGACAGGGACAGTAGGGCTATTAAAGAAAAGGCCAGGCAAATAAGGTTTTATTGCACGCTGTGATGAAGTTCACAGTGTGCAATGAAATAAGAGCAAACTATTTCAGTACAGGAACAGAGCCTGTACAAACATTCAGGACTGAAAGTAAGGCTGAATTTCAGCTTTAGGTAAAAAGAATGTAAAAAATGTAAAAATAAAGATCTCCTTTTTAGATAAAAGTAGAGGTTTTGAAATGTTTAAATGTACCTGTAAACATTATTTGTCAAAGTGATAACAATAGGGTTGATTTATATAACTGGAGAATGCAAAATCTGGTGCAGCTATGCATGGTAGCCAATCAGCGCATGGTAGCCAATCAGCTTCTAACTTCAGCTTGTTCAATTAAGCTTAGATAATAAAACTTGAAAGCTGATTGGTGACTGGTTTCTATACAGAGCTGCACCAGATTTTGCACTCTCCAGTTTTAGTAAATCAAGCCCAATGTGTCCCTATACTCTTAATGTGAACATTTAGTGGGCTAATTTTTAGCTGGTTTCATCTAATGGGCTTAGTGAGGAATTTTTTGTACATTCAATAAATGGATGAATGTTGATCAAAATTATTTTAAAAAATTGTTTGCTTTTAACGTTCCATTTTGGATTGAATGTAATTTCCTGAACAAAAATCACATACACTGGTAGGAAAATGTTAATTCGAGGAAAATAGTCCATACTGCTCCTTTGAATTTTCTCATCAGTGCAATCAAAAACAAATGTCGATTTGACCCCCCCAACATTTAGAAAATTGAGCAAATCCTCTTAAAATGAAATCTCTTTAATTACTTTTTTATAATTGATCACTGTTAATCTTATCAGAGCTTTGATATAGACTAGACTAATTATAGGAATAGACATGTTAATATATATGTAATACATTTTGGGAATACATAACCACCCCATTTTTATTTCAATGTTTATTAAAGTTTTACAAAATTAAATAATAAATCATACAGAGAAAACACCACAGATGGAAACATAACCAACAATGGAGGGCAACGAGTAGGGTATGTTACAGAATGTTAATAAACTAAAACATAGATAATTTTCAAAAACAAAATACTCATGTGCAATTGTAACGTGTGGATATAGCCTATTATAGTAACACACCAGAGGTTGGGGTAAAGAGAGCAAAGACATAAGATGAAGGGACAAATAAGCTTAGGACCTGTAAACCTGCCTATCCCGCTCAATCGAGACTGGGAGGGGTACCAAATTCAGAGGAATCCCAAACATCCCATATCTTATTAAACTGGGTTTACAGCATCTCCCACCTGAGCCATCATATATTCCAATTCCTTCAGGAGCTGAACCTGAGGGGGGGGGGGGTTAGGGGATAACCAGTGTAATGAAATAGTTCTCTTGGCTGCTAACAAAATAAAAGAAGCAAGTCTATTCGGAGGCTTTCCAATACCAGGAAAAGGGAGGCCTAAGAGATAATGTAGTGGGTCTAATGGTAAAGATTGATCAAGTACTCGTTGGAGCAGAGCCAATACCATAGACCGAAAGGGCTCAATAACCTCACATTGCCAAAAAATATGGAAATTGGTAACTCTGGTTTTACCACAGCACCAACATAAGGGGGAAGAAGAAAGATCTTGACAATGCAAAACTTCTGGTGTTCTGTACCAGAACATAAGAATTGTATAATCCATCTCTCTGCGCCAAGCATCTGAATATTTTGGATGTAGATGACCATATTTTGTTCCATCAGGGGAGAGTGATGGGACGTTGTAGAATAGAAGACCATTTACACATGTAGGTATGAAGGTCTTTAGTAATGGGGATGGCATCATGAAGTAATTTATAAATAGAGGAGATTAGATGTAACTGGTGAGGGCCTTGAGTTCAGATAAGTTCAAAGGCAATGGGTTTAGGTAATATAAGAGAAGGGGAGAGTGTGGAGAGATAATGTAAAATGCTGTGCAAACTGTCAGTTATATAAATCCTGTATAATAATAATAATGTTTAATTTGGAGGTAAAAAAAATCATATGTTTAGGAATGTGATGTTTAGTCTGGAGATCATTGAATGTAAGAAGACTGGGTGACTGGGTGAACAAATTGGTGTAGCTGGAACAAACCAGCCTCTGCCCAGGATGATACATGAGCCTGGATAAACTGTCAGGGGTAGTTGAATTAAAGAATATGTTATATAGGGGAGGGCATGGTGGAGAGAGAGAGAGAACTTAGTGATGCAGATATGCCATATATTCAAAGTAAAAAGCATTGGGGCCAAACACAACTCCTGTAGTTTAGGGTCTTGGAGAAAAGAAGAGGACCAGAGCAGGGAGCAAGGATGGGTAGGGTGGAGGGAGCCCATTTCAATTTCTGACCATCTACTCAATGCCAACTGAGAAGGCCAGGACGAGACCGATCACAGCGGAGAAGCAAAATAGTATTATAACATCGTGTGCGCCTAAGCCACCACATTGTTTTGGAGAAAAGACCACAGAGCTTAAACCATTGTTTAAGCACCTTTAATTGGGACATCGGCACAGGCACTGGCAGTGTTTCAAAAAAAATAAAGCAGTTTAGGCATGATGGACATTTTTAGGACATTAATCCTACCCAACCATGAAATAGGGTATGCATTCCAACGTTTTCACATAATTTACAGAATATAGAGATGAATAAGCAGGTGTAATTTGTTTACCCTGGTATTTAAGGGAATGGGAACACCACTGGTATGGATATCACTTTTGTAGGGTGGATAGATCTTCAGGGGGAATATGGAGAGGCATAGCTTCTGTCTTGGAGGTATTATTTTTATACCCAGACAAGAGGCTGAATTGGGAAAGCAAGGCATGTAGGGACAGGAGAGAGAGGTGAGGATGGGTTAGGGTTAGCGGGATATCATCCGCATATAAGAAAATTTTGTATTCTCTCTGCCGCATAGGGACCCCCCAGATGTCTAGATGGGCACGAATGGCAGGAGCCAAAGGCTCTAAACATAGAATAAAAAGTAGTGGTGATAAAGGACACCCCTGCCTGGTGCCATTAGACATCTGGAAGGTCTGCGACAGAAAGGAAGACCTCCAAACCTGAGAGGAGGGATTGGAGTAGAGGGCCTCTATGACAGAAGTAAAATAACCCAGAGAGCCAAAGTGGGATAAAGTAGCAAACATATAAGGCCAATTTAGCCAATCAAACACTTTCTGGGCACCCATACTTAGGATTAGCGCAGGGAGATGGACTCTATTTAACATGTCAATAAGGTCAATGGTATGCCTAGTATTGTCCGCTGCGTGTCTGGGCAGGACAAAGCCTACTTGGTCCTTGTCAATCAGTTTGAATAATATTTGGGACAGGTGGTTGGCGAGGATTTTCGTAAAAATTTTATAGTCCAAATTTAAGAGCGCTATCGGTCTATAATTATCTGGGAGGGACGGATCTTTGCCCGGTTTTGGTATAACTGAGATTAAGGAATGTCTGAAAGAGGGATGGGGAACCTTGCCTTCAAGTGGGGAGTTAAAAAGAGATAATATATGAGGCGCTATAACATGTATGTAAGTTTTAAAATATGTATAGGGTAGCCTATCAGGGCCAAGGGACTTGTGAGTGTGCAGGAACCTAATAGTAGAGAAAAGTTCCTCCAATGTAATAGACGCATTCAATTTTTGTAAGTCAGAGGAGAATAGCTTAGGTAAATGGACGTCTGCTAAGAAGGAGTCAAATTTCTCTTGATTAAAAGACGGGTGATGAGTTGGAGTTAAGCAATTGTAGCGTTTACTATAGAGGTCCCCAAATACCCTTGTCATGGATTGAGGACAATGGGTAGGCGTACCATTAGGCTGTAGCAAAAAATTTGGGAAGGAATGAAAGGGACAGGGATTGAGTTTAGACACCAACATTCTATTGGGCTTATTAGAGTATTCATAAAACTTTTGTTTCACCCAGAGCAATGATTTGGCAGTAGCAGATATGACTATGGATTTGAGTTGCTCCTAAAGGAAAGTCGCTACACGGAAACCGAGCTAGGGGAGCAAACAGGGCGACGCTCAGCAGACCGTAGTTTAGTTAAGAGAAATGTTTTTTGGGCTGCTGCATCTCTTTTTTAAGCGTGATCCTTCAGATATGCACTGCCCTTGATAAAAGGCCTTGTGAGCCTCCCATATGGTGGACACCCCCTCCGCAGAGCCAGAATTAAGCTGAAAAAATTCAGTCAGGGCTTGGGAAAGCTTCTCCTTAGTGTCCAGATGATTTAGAAGTCATTTGTTTAGTCACCAATGGCATGTTGTAGGGAAGGCTTTTGAGAGGGAGAGGTCTAAGGACAGGGGGCATGATCAGACCAGATTATCGAACCAAGGTCAGATGAAACCACATTAGTCAAAATTGGAGCTGAGACAAAAAAAAATAATCTAATCTGGAAAACATCTTATGCGGTGGAGAATAAAATGAGAACCGTTTCCTGGTGGGATGTTGATTCTCCAAGAATCAAACAGGTGAAGGGATCAAATCAATTTCCAAAAAGAAGTGGCTAGAGCCTGAATTTGAGGAGGTAAATTGGCGTGAAACAGGGATCCCCTATCCCGTGAGGGAGAGAAAGCAATATTAAAATCCCCTCCAACAATTGTAAATGGTTGGGAATAGCGTTGTAACACCTCAAATACCTCAGTGAGAGATTTTATCTGACCAGAGTTAGGGGTGTAGACATTCATTAGCATGAGCGTAGTGGACATAAATTCACATTCCAAGATCACATAGCGACCATGAGGGTCTAAGCGAGAGGACGCAATCCGGAGAGGACAGGCGTGTTTAACCAGTATCGCTACCCCGGCCTTGCCGGATGAGTCAGATGCCATATAGGACTGGGGGAAGTATCTAGAGGCAAATTTAAAGAAGCAACCAAGGTGGAAGTGTGTTTCCTGAATCAGGATCACATCTGCTGCAGAAGCTTTAAATTATTTTTTAAGGCTAGCCATTGCTTCTTGATAGAGTTCAAACCCTTAACATTATAAGATAGGATTTTTAAAGCCATAACCAGTTATAAGCATAATGCACGGGTAAGCAATGTATAATGAAGAGTAAACCAATGACATGGGATTAACAGGTAGAACACATATGGAAAAAATAAAATAGAAAAAACAACCAAAAAAATAATCTCATAAAGTAGTCAGTAACATAGCAACCAAAAGGCCATACTGAAAATTTAGAAACAGCAGTTGTACACCTGAGAGACAAAGGTGTCTCAGGAGCCCAAGACCAGTGCCATGGGACAGGTGGGAAGACATGGAGACTGAAGATGAAGAGACAGGCGATCCCAGCTCACTCTCCGTCCAGAGTAGTTGAAAACAAATGTCCCTACAAAATTCTGGGCTGTAACAGAAAAAAACGAAAAAAGTGAAGAAATGATGAAAATGTTCCATGTAAAGATCATTGCGGTATAAGAGCTGCAGTTGGAGTCGGAGCCTCGAGGATGAGCAGAGGGAGATCAGATTGGGTATCTCTTATAATGGGAACACTGAGGAGTAGAGGAAGCCTTCTTTGCCAATCCCTTGGCAGGGGTCCAGAGCCTAGAAGGAGCAGATAGGGCCCAAGGAATAGAGGGCAGTGGAGGTAGGTCTTCTACTGGAAAAGGTAGAAGGGCTAGGCCTTTAAAGAAGGTTTCTCCTTCAAGTAGATCATGGAGGTCATGCCTTGTTCCATCTTTCGTGACACACGGAAAGGGAAACCCCAATAGTAAGGAATTTTGTGAGACTGTAGTTGTGTGATGATGGGCCTTTTTTCCAAGGTTATAGGAGAAAGATCGCTGAAAATCTGTATTTTATCTCCCTTGTATTCAATATGAGAACGATTGCAAGTTGCTAGGGTGAGGGCCTCCTTACTGTCATAGTAATGCTAACATATCACTATGTCTCTTGGCCTGGCTCCAGCGGGGAGGGTTTAGGGGCCAAGGACCTATGGGCCCTGTCCAGACGCTAGTCTATATTAGGATCAACAAGGTTATACAGACCCAGGAGTTAGGGACGTATCTGGTTATCATGCACATTTTCTGACACCCCACAAATTTGCAGGTTTTGGCATCATTCTCTATTTTCTAGGTCTTCCTGTGTAATTGCAATTGCAATATTGAATGTTTTACCTCCCTGGTGGTTTTCCCGAGTGTGGCTCGGGGTGAATTTCCATTACAAATAGTGGTAACCCCGAGCCACACTTGGGGTCGCAGCGCTGGATACAGGCAATGTTACTTACCTTGTCCCCTGGATCCAGAGATGTCCCCCCGCTGTGTCCGCGGGCTGTGACTTCCGCTCAATGCCTCTGTGTACCAGGCGCCATTCCCTGCAAGCTTTGCATCGCACGGGGCGAAGCCTGACGGCAAATTCAAAAAGTGAAACACACAGTAAACATACAGTACACTGTAATCTGTAAGATTACATTACTGTATCAAATCATGTCACATCCCTTTTGTCCCTAGTGCTTTGCCCAGTGCTCTGCCTGAATTTTTATATTATATATGCCATTCTTTCTGCCTGGAAACTTGAGAATGTCCATGTCTTCCAAAAAGCCTCCCTTTACACCACAGGAGTTTTTGACCAGCTAGAGATCAGCAATAGTAAATAAGATCACTTGCAGAATTGAGTGATACTAATTTGTGATGAAATTTATCATCAGACACTGAAAGTGACAATAGCGACAATTCTACAACTAAGCAAATTTCATTGTTTTTGACTTGATTACATTATTAAATACATTTTATTTTTATTATATTATTATTTTTGATAATTATTTATAGTTATTTATTATATTATATATTTTTTTTTCATATATATTATAATTTATGATTTTGTTATTTCAAACTTTATCATACCTGGGATGTCTACTAGACTCCTGTCTCAAGTGAGTTATTCCTAAGAATTACAGGCCTACAATATAAAATGCCAAATTTCTATGTGAAAAAATGTACCACTTTGAGATGCAAAAATCTGACATAATCATACTGCCAGAGAGGTTAAGGGAGTAATTCTCCTTTTCCAGAGCATGCACATATTGAATCATGTCATCAAACTTATTTTCCAACATGTCCGTGCATTCCCCAATCTGATCTATCTCTTCCCGCAATTCCTGAGACATCTTCCCAAACTCCTGAGATATGTTGCGGGTCAGCTGGAGAAGCAACACCTGGAGCTTTTCATTCAGCATCTCAAGAGTTAACAGCAGTTGGGAGGAAGGGGCCCACTATACAGGGGGTTCTGTTTGTGAAGAGTTCTCAGCCATAAGGACGCTGATATGCTCAACCAGGTCATCCTGAGAAATTGAGGCCGGGGATGCAGGCCTAGTCAGGAACCGCTCCATGGTGTTAGCAGGCCATGGCTCAGATTGGGACTCGGGATACTGCTTTTGATAGCTGTTTTTCACCATGGGATGCCCAGAAGGAGTAGGGGCTGAAGTCACTCACTCCTGTGGTGGTACAAGGCTTGTGTAGTGGAACAGGGGCCATGGAAAGTGGAGCGGGACTGGAGCTCACTCAAATTGTGTCCACCATCTTGAAGAGCTGTGCACTGGCAATTCTACAATTCTGCTAGTATAAAAAAAGCTCTTGTGAGCATTTAGAATTGTGAACTAGGTCTTGTGGTAAGTGTTTATAGATTAAAGCTGCACTCCTTTTAAAGGATGTGTATTTCTGTCCATCCATTTCTGAGACTTAGCCTGGGTTCACGCTGACAGCAGGAATGAAATTGTATGAGTTCAGCATTTCATTCCCGCATGTCAGTCCCGTCTTCGGAGGTGATTTCAGAGACATCTGTGTGGGATGCTGCACAGATGTCTATGGAAATCGCACCCTCAAATTGTCAAAAGTAGTACAGAAACTACTTTCTGGGAATCGGTGCGGTGCCGCAATGGGCATCGCATGAATTCGAACGGTGCCATTGCCAGCAATTGCCGCTGATTTGGCATGCGATTTGACATGCCAAATCGCTCCTATGTGAACCTTTGCTTACACAGCCCTGCCACACAACACAACACTGTAAGTAGTGAGAAGAGACCTGATTTTTTTCTGCTACAGTTTACTAATGCTTGCCAATCTCCATCTTGCCCTCAGCCTGTGACTGGACAGTGAAAGAAGAAGCAGCAGACTGATGAGCTTATGTCTTTGTCACTTTGTTCTCTCTTCTTAGCAGCATGATTCTTGTCAGTTCATAAGCTGATTGGACCCTTGTATTGCTTTTCCTCTCCCATTGTGTGCTCTGCTGTACAGGGTCTGCAAATGGCAGATACTGGGTTGCATTCAGATACTTTGTGTCTTTTAGCGTTCCATGCCTAATAACAAAGAAATGATGGCAGTTTTCAATACAAAGATTTGATCTGGTGTATTAAATGCAAATTTTCTGCTGGTAACCTAGCAGACAACTCCTATGTCTCGTTCTGCCTGTGCAATAAACACAGTACATTGAAGAGCCTGCATATAGGCAGAGAATGCCTTTCCTTGTCTATGTGTCTCTTTTAACCCTGACAAATGCAGTATTAGCAGCCTTCCTCCTCCCTCTAAAATGAATGGGTGGGGTGGGGATGGACAGAGAGAGAGCCAGACCTAGCAGCTCCAGCTCTTCTGCTCTCTATGTTGTATCTGACAGAGACACAGCATAGAAAATAGAATAGAATGTTCCTAATTAACAAAGGGGCTTGTGCCATCTTTGTTATTTAGAGCAGGATTGTCTTCTTTTTTCAGTTTAGTTTTCTTTTTAATTCCCCACATTTTGTCATATCCAGTGGTTCCACACACACACAAAATATTCACTTTCTATGTATGGAGCTACTAAGGTTTATGAAACCCAGCCTGCATGTATCAGGGTGTTTAGAAGGAGGGAAGGGGGATGTATGGTGTGACGCTTTTTGCCACAGCCTGCCTTCTCGAATTCTCAAGTAACACCAGATAGGACTGTGTCCTAGTGAAGCATAGAAAACTGAGAGGTCACATGATCACTGCAGTGCTGTGTACACTTAAGGCAATCCTACGGAGAACTGATTTTCTTTTGTAACAGAAAGCGAAATGTTGGCAGCGCAATCGAGGGAGGGAGAGTTGGGTAGACCTTGACAGATTTGGCTGGGAACTCTCTAGGTTTGGGAGGGCCCTAGGTCTGCCCCCTGGGTATGGAGCAGGTGGGGAGATGACCAAAAACCATAGAGGTACAGTTATCAATGAACAAAAGTTTTTGTGTACAAGAGTCTGTGGTAGATTCTATATAACAGGATGGTGAATATCCACTGTAGCACTGGTAGGGCTGCACCACTAAGAAGTAACCGGACTCCTGTGGACAACAAAGAACAAGAAAGGTGCGCCTCTAAGTGCAGTAGTGTAAAAATGTAATTTATTAGACAAGATAAAAAACTACTCACAAAGGTAGTGTGCAGGTGCGCATTGCAGTGTCAGCCACTGCTGGCTATGGTAGTCCTTTGGTCCTTTGGGATGAGCTGCTAGGATGAGGTCCTGGTCTGCCTGGCGGTGGTGGGCTGGGGGGGTGTCGGTGGTTCCCGGCGTCTCCTCCTCTGGCTCCGGTGGATTTTGGCGCGAACGACAGTTCGGACGACCGTTCGGTCCGTGCAGAGCAGATGGCCGTCTCATCCAATGGGCAGCTGGTAACGGCGTCTCCTCCAGAGGAGGAGACACCGGGAACCACCGACGCCGTCCCCCCCAGCCCACCATCGCCAGGCAGACCAGGACCTCATCCCAGCAGCTCATCCCAAAGGACCAAAGGACTACCATAGCCAGCAGTGGCTGACACTGCAATGCGCACCTGCACACTACCTTTGTGAGTAGTTTTTTATCTTGTCTAATAAATTACTTTTTTACACTACTGCACTTAGAGGCGCACCTTTCTTGTTCTTTGAATTTCTTTTGTAGTGGACTCCCAGGGGCCATTTTGAAGGGTATCAAAGCAAGACTTGCATACCCAGAGATGTCATTGCCCATCGCACTAAACTTCACAAGTGCCCCGAGCCTTGCTCTGATACCCGCTCCACCTCATGGCCAACTTCTAGGTAACGAGTGAAAAATCTCCACGACGGGAGCCGGCGCCATGGCTGATGGACGCTGATGACAGCCCTACAGGATGCCTCCATTCTGATGTGCCTATTTAACTACTTGCTATGTGAGTTGCCAATTGTTTTTACCTTATTAAAGTGGTATAAACTCCTAAACGTAGAGGTGCTTCTTTCCTTGTATTCATAGCTGCTACTGGAATCCAGGTTCTTACCCAGGAAGCTGCCATAGGTGAATTGAATTTATTACCACTATAAGACTTTGAGACAGTTAATGTCTCCTTTTATGGACACTTGTATCATCCTTTAGTATTGTGTCCTCCTACCCCTAGTCTTTTCCAGCTCCCCAATATCTACACCCATTGGAGACCACTAGTTTGCGCCACTATTTTTATATAATATTCTTAAATAGACATTGTCACTTATGATTGTCTGTTTGGAGCCCACCTCTGGACCCACTTATATTGACCTCCCCTGCAGCCACTGAAAAATACCCACTCTTCCAGATATGATGGAATATTCAACCTCCTCCCTTTATGCAGTGCTGGACCTAGCAGCCGCAGTCAGAGGAGATTATATAAACAACTCTGGCTAAACTCTAATGCCATATGACAGAGCTTACACTGTCTGAAAAACGCAGAACAACAATAGGGGGGGGGGGGAGGAGACTGTAAAAAGTCTATCTGGTTCATTTACTAAAGGCAAATGTGCAGTTGCTCCAGATCTTAGTAAATGAGGTAAACCTTCACTTTGCAAACAATAGTTAATCACATGCTAAGAAAATAAAAAATAGCATTTTTGCTTGCACATGATTGGATGATGGAAGTCAGCAAAGCTCTCCCTCAATTACTAAGCTCTGGAGCAATTGCACTTTGCATGGTGTATTTGCCTTTAGTAAATCAACCTTTCTGTCTTACACTTTCCTGAATGAGCTGCACCAGATTCTGTGTGCACCAGTTTTAGTAAATCTCCCCCCATGTATGTCTCCCTAAGTTCCTAGGCAGAGATAAGTAAATTGATTTGAACAACTCAAATTTTGCAGAAAATATAAATCATTTTCCCCAAGTTGCAGTTTTCCAAAAAGCACCTGGTTTGCCCGTGAATCAAAAGTGGACTGATTAGTTCATTTCTGGTCCTACAGTGCCAGTGATGCCTCTAAACAGGATGACCACGCTTCTCACCCCTCAACCTTACATGATTGGACCAGGAAATTTATTATATATTGTGTTTCCAAGGTTCTGGGGCTTACGGGGCAATATACTTTCTTATTTGCTGCTATCCTAATAAAGAAGTGTAGTATATCTGTACAATATCCTTACTGAACTGAGTTCTGTTGTTTCTAGTTTCTAAGCACGATGTTCTACAGTTTTTGAAAAATGAGGCAACAGAACAATAGGATCACAAAACAAGAGGCTGTAGTGTCGCCCAAAAGCTTAACAAATCTGACAGCATTTTTGCATCCAGTGATTGATATTGTTTGTTCACCAGAGTTGTTCTTTTGGATGATATACTTCTTAATTACTTTGTTATTTACAACATTTAATAAATACAGTTGAAAATGAAGCTGCTCCAACATTAACGTACTTTCCCTTATAATCCTTTCCCTGAAACATTGGCCTTTTAACAGTACACAACACACAAACATTTTTATCTCAAAGAATGCAAACATAATTTAAAATGAAAACATATACAGGGGAAGCATAAATAAACCGATTACAATGTTTATTTCTCCACTTTAATTCAAACTATTTCTGAAATGCTACAAAACAGTAGGGGATTTGCTGATTTCAAGCACGCAAGAGACACCATAGTGGAAATAATTGAATCAGACACTGATAAAATGTGACATACATGTGTGATTCGGGTGAATAGCCACCAGGCCAAGTTGTGACATGGACATAAGTAGTGTACATTGCTAATGAATGATTAGGAAAGAGAAAAAAGAGTTATACCACCTTGCTATAAAACTGTGCCACAATAGGAGTCAACAGCCTGGGTCACATCTGCATATCCAATTACCCAGAGGACCCAATTACTTAAATTCACTTCATCTCATCAATGTCGAAGTAGAAAAAAGTAAAACCTAACATTTTGCAATTGAAGTGTGAACTCTTCCACTACTATAATGCAAACCTTTGCTCGTGGATCATGTTAACTTTTGCTTTGCTGTTCTTACTAAAGCATCCCTTCTATAAAAACATGTACTGTCTCCCCCCAAGCATAAATGACCTTGTTCCACACCATCCAAGCAGAAAATTGACACTTACAATTTTGTCAATTCAACCGCGAACAACTGAACGGCAGTGCAGTGATAGTGGACTCAGCGTAGTATGACTTTTGCATGTAAAGTACGAGATTACAAATACTTTTGCTTCTGCAAACTGAAATATATACGTATGTAATAATCTCAGGATTCTATTCATTGCAGTTTCCAAGGGAAGCGTGGATAACCTGTTTACTTTAGGTAATGAAAAAACATTCTAAATTGACATGTATACTTTTATTAGCTCTTTCAGGTGACATACTTCTAAATGCAATTTAAAAAGTTGACGCTGAAACTCTGTGTACCATTGATTTATTTCCATATTGCAATAGCTATATAGGTAATTTGTTGCTGCCAACATAATAATAATTTCACACCAGAAGAAATAGGCCATTGTGTTGCATGTAAATAAAAGTGTTTTACTTTTTTTCCTGAACTTTAAAACACCTACATTTGAAATGTCATTTTATATTTTGTATAAAATATAAAGGCTAACATGTACATGCATTTTAACATAAAGACCAGCCATGTTTTTGCAGCAGAACTGTACTATGCAAGGCAGTAACCAAAAAACAGATATTTGTTAAAGGATAATTGTACTTTCAAAGATGGGGAATATTGCTGCCATAGTAATTTACCCCTGTGCACTTAAAGTCCTTGGGAGTGACAATAATGGCCATGTGACTGGGTACTAAGGAATATTCTGATGGCCATTTCAAAACAACATTGCAAACCTGATGTGAAGGTAAGCAATTGGGTGCAAACATAGTACTTTCAAAACAGATAAATTCAGAAAACTACAAATGTCACCAGCACTCTGGTATTGCTTAAAAAGCCACCAAAGATAGTTCAGAATTACTCTGAGCCATTGAGATGGTTTTATCAAAACAACTTTTACTTTACAGACGAGATGGTATATAAAATATTAATTTGAATTTTGAAAGCCTGCTGAGCTAACTCTGTTGTGTTGGACTTGAAAATCTGGTGCAGCTGTGTATGGTTGCCAAGCAGCTTCTAAAGACCCATACACATGGTGCGACAGTCATATGAAAATGGTTGTACCACCGCTCTGTGATGCGCTCTGTGCCCCCCACCCCAAAGCACCTTGTACCCATGTTGATGGGGACAAGAGACTCTTCCCCACAACCCTGGGCTGTGGTTGTGGGGGACTGCGGGCAGGGGGCTCATCGGAATCTGGATGCCTCCTTTAATAAGGGGGCCCCCAGATCCCAACCCCCCCATGTGAATTAGTATCGGGTACATCCTACTCCTACCAATTCACCAAAAAGTGTCAAAATAAGAAACAAACACAGAAGATAATTAGGGGCAAGTCATTTATTAAAAAAGAAAAAAAATAAGTGTCCCCGTTGTAATCCATCGTCAATTATGGCGCGTGATGGACCCGAAAAAAAACACTACAATTCCTCCTCCATGGGAGGGCTCCCACCGAATGAGCTCTGTTTGTTATGACAGTTTATTTATAGTGAAGGGCAGGGCCACCCGGTGACGTAAGTGTGTAATCCTCTCCCCTGACATCACATGCCGTCAGAAGGGGCAGGGTCAACCCCTTACATCGCCGGGTGGCCCCGTCCTGCCATATAAATAATCTGTCATAATAAACAGCGGGCAGACGGCGGGAGCTGTGCATGCCGTCTGCGCGCCATGCATTATGGGCGCTCCGCAGCAGTGAAGTTGCCCCATAATATTGTAGGTCATTTGGGGGGCGGACAAACGGCCGAACTGCCCATTCGTTGGCTATATGCCAAACAGGCAAACAACAGAAGTTCGGCCCAAACTTATGCTCGGGCTGAACCATTCGCCCATCCTTAGCTGTGATGTGTCAGTCTGTGATGGGGGTCTGTGATGGGTCAGTCTGTGAAGGGGGGCTGTGATGGGTCAGTCTGTGATGAGGGGTCTGTGATGTGTCAGTCTGTGAAGGGGGGCTGTGATGGGTCAGTCTGTGATGGGGGTATGTGATGGGGGGTCTGTGATTGGTCAGTCTGTGATGGGGGTCAGTGATGGGGGGGC
>BLSH010499998.1:258460-280122 GCA_018402905.1 Glandirana rugosa
GGTTAAAAGATACGCTTTTTTACATGGCGAAACTCTGCGTTTTTAGAATGTATTAGTATGGTGGTCCCTCCAATTTGTTATGTAAGAATGGAGTGTGACGAAATGGTTCCTGAACCGTCAGGTACGTACGGTACTAAGACCGAAGTGTTCGGGGTATGTGATACCTTCCCCATGACTTAATTTTAAGTGTCCCCCTGGCCAGTGTTATAAAAAGAAGATCGCCTCCAGACTCACAGTATAACAGTCTGTGAAGGGCGGTCTGTGATGGGTTAGTTTGTGATGGGGGGTCTGTGATGTGCACGGAAGGCTGTGATGTGGAGGATATCATGTGGAGTCATAGCACCAATATGACACTCAGACCTCCGCTAGAAGAAAAATATTGTGACCGGTCCCCCTGTGAATTTTAATTCAGTACCCCTTCCATAGTGTATGGGGCTTGTGAAGCCAGAATCATGGCATGCATGGACTGCCAAGTCCTTGGTAAAGCAGTGTGAGGTAAGAATGTATTGTTTAACCTCCCTGGTGGTATGATTATGTAAGATTTTTGCGTCTCAAAGCGGTACATTTTTTCGCATAGAAAATTGGTGTTTTATATTGTAGGCCTGTAATTCTTAGGAATAACTTACTTAAGACAAGAATCTAGTAGACATCCCGGGTATGATAAAGTTTGAAATAACGAAATCATAAATTATAATATATATGAAAAAAAAATATATAATATAATAACTATAAATAATCAAAAATAATAATATAATAATAATAAAATGTATTCAATAATGTAATCTAGACCAAAACACTTAAATTTGCTCAGTTGCAGAATTGTCACTGTCGTCAGTTTCAGTGTCTGATGATAAATTTCCCCACAAATCAATATCGCTCAATTCTGCAAATGATTCTTATTTACTATCGCTGTTTTTTAGCTGGTCAAAATACGCTTTTGACGTAAAGGGACACTTTTTTCTGCCATGGACGTTCTCAAGTTTCCAAGCAGAAAGAATGGCATATATAATATAAAATTGCATGCAGGGCACTGGACAAAGCACTAGGGACAAATGGGATGTGAAATTATTTGATACAGTAATGTAATCTTATAGATTACAGTGTACTGTATGATCACTGTGTGTTTCTCTTTGAAAACATACCTTCAAGCAGGTTAAACAGGATCAGTAGGGCCAATGTGTGGGGGATAGGTTTACCGACAAAAGTGAACTCTAAAAGCACATTATACATGCAGTTATTAATTCATTCAACAATTTAAGCAAGCAAATTATCTTTAACACCCAGTCATTTTTTAAATATGTGTAAAGTGAAATTGTTGATAAATGTGCTGCTGCAGCAACCTATTACTGTTTTTTTCCCCCAAGAAAAGCTTTATTGATAATATAAACAAACCAATACAGAAAGTTGTCATAGTACATCTAGATTAGTACTCTTGGCAATATATAGAGTATATCAGGTACTTCATAAAAAACAAGAGAACTACAGTTAAAATATACATTCGCCTATTACTGTTAACATTTATACCTTTGCTATATTCCTCTGTTACTTCATCCTATTTTGATTCTAGTTTGTACAGTCCCCTGCTAGATACTCCCCGTTCCCTTATGCTGTACAAATTAGTTTCACTTTCCATTGTAGAGGCAGGGCTTTGGAAGTCATTATCTTCTTACACTTTAAAATACTAGAAAAACATCCTTAGTATTACACTTATCTGAAGTAAAACTGAATTCAACTTCTGGGTGTTAATGAAAAGTTTAGCTGCTTGTGGATATTAATAGTTAATGGTATATCAGGCACCACATCCTAAAATAAATACATTTAAAAGACCAAGGGCACTATGGGCTTTAAATGTGCTGATGGGACATCCAGGCTAAAAATGTACTTTCTTTAATAAACTTTATTAACATATACTTATATACATTATTAAAATCGAAAGACTAATCCAATTAAAGGATAAGTTCACTTTTTAGAAAGAAAATATAAATGCCCATTTTTTTTTTTTGCAGTAAAAAAATGGGCATTTATTATGTTTTATTTTTTTTTTGGAGCCTGTAATGCATTGCACCAGCGATCAGTAGATCCCTGGCACCGTGCACGTCTCCAGCAGATCTGCCAGTGTATCTGCTTGCCCATACATTCTGTACAGCCAAGCAGATACAATCTTACAGGAAAAGAGAATAAACTACCACTGCACTCCACATTGCCATGGTAGTTCATTGAAAACTACAAGACGACAGCCACAAAGGCTGCTTGACCTTGTAGTTTTCCACTCACGGGACAATTTGAATGAGTGTCGGATGGGCAGCCATGTTTTTTTTTACATTTTGACAGCTAGCAGGGGGGGAACGCCACTAGCTGCCATATCGGGGAGGTGCGGGGGCCTGGTCCATTCGTAACATGTTACATGTTACACCCTGAATATGGGTGTAACATGTAACATGTTATGAAAGGTCAACTTATCCTTTAAGGATCCCTTTTTGCTATACTGGGGGTTATCAGCATCACATATAGTGTAAGTTCTCCCAGTAAAAGTAGGTGGTCCTCATATAGCTCTCTTGATGCCTCTACGCATTTCACAGGAAAACCCTACTTCTTCAGGAGGACATAAAGTGATACATAATCTAAACAATCATAAAAACAAAAAATGTTTTTACGCATTGTGCTATTACTTCAGTATAAACATACAGTACTATGCAAACGTTTTAGGCAGGTGTGAAAAAATGCTGTAAATAAGGAATGGAAATTTTGATAGTTTGTTTTTATCAATTAACAAAATAGAAAGTAAATGAACAGAAGAGAAATCCAAATTAAATCAATAGATGGTGTGACCACCCTTTGCCTTTAAAACATCAATTCTTCTTCTTGTGCACACAATTTTTGAAGGAACTCAGCAGGTAGGTTGTTCCTAACATCTTGGAAGTCTAGCTACAGATCTTCTGTGGATGTAGGCTACCTCATATCCTTCTGTCTCATCGTGTAATCATAGACAGAATCAATGATGTTGAGACCAGGGCTCCATGGGGGGCAAACCATCACATCCAGGACTTCTTGTTCCCTCTTACACTGAGGATAGTTCTTAATTACATTGGCCGTATGCTTGGGGTCCTTTTCCTGCTGCAGAACAAATTTGGGGTCAATCACACATCTCCCTGATGATATGGCATGATGAATAAGTACCTGGCTGCATTTCTCAGCATTGAAGACACCATTGATCAGGCAGTGTTGAGGACCATAGATGCAGTGGTTGGCCAAGGCAACTTATTGCAGCACTGTTTGTACCTACAAGAATTGATGCTGGTTTGAAGCCACAACGTAGTCACACCAAAAATTGATTTGATGTAGATTTTTCTTCTGCTTGCTCATTTTGCATTTTGTAAATGGATAAAAATAAACAATTAAAATATAGATTTTTGAAAGCATTCTTACTTTTCAGCATTTCTTCACTCCTTTTGCACAGTACTGCACTTAACATTGCATATTGATTTGAAAATACTTATCTTTGTTTGTGAATAAGTAGCGATACTATGCACCCCTTGCCCATTCACATGGGTTGGGCCCTATTTGGGTGACCCCTTATTGTTAAAGGGGACTTTCTGATTCCAATAAACCCCACTGCCTGCAGACCACCATAACAACTGGGTCAGGGAACGGGCTCTTTTCCTAATCAACATAGCAAGGTATCCCCCATGTGTTGTCCTAAACAATACTTCCCTGGCAAGATATCCCCCCATGTTAAGGGCATATGACCTGGTATGGTTCAGGTATCCCACCTCTCCCCCCTTCCCCCCGTGCTTGACTTGGACTGTTTGGCTTCATGCTGTTTTTTTTCCATGGGATCCCCCTTGACATTTATATCAGACCTTCAGCAGGGATAAAGTTCTATTATGATTTTTTGGGGAGCCCCATGACTTCAATAGGTTTCAGTACCTGAACATATGTTCTGCCTTGTACCATTCCTAGTTTCATCTCCTCACTAATCATTACCCAAGCTGATACACTGTCTTAAGTATCACATCAGAAACCCTGCTAAAAGTGAAATCTCTAAGAAAGTCTTCAGAGTCATCTACACCAGACCTCATGCAAGAATACTTTTCCCAAAAAGAAGGAAGCAGAGCCTCCTAACAATGGGTTTATTAAGAAGTGAATTTAGCCAACTAGAAAGATAATCCTATTTCCACCCATGAGGGACTTTGCAAGCTTTGCCACCCTGTGTCAGCTGTGTCAAGTCTACGTTGCTGAAGTTTTGTCAGACTTAATTTTTCTCTTGAGTACTAATGTATATGTGTTTACATGTTCTTTCTAATGTTTTCAGGTCCAGAAGACAAGTCAACCACATTTATGGGCTTTATTTAATGTTGTTGATTGTTATTGCAATATATTGCATTATTCTTGGTTAGTGGTATCTACCGTTACCAGGTTGGGAGTTTGCTGCCACAGCAGCTGTCTGTTACAATTTCCATTTATGTCTTTGGTATGTTCCTCTTTCCCTTCCTCCAATTTTGCTTCTAGTTGTACAGTTCCCTGATCCCTTATGCTATACAGTTCAGTTTCACTCTCCACTGCAGAGAAAGGGCTTAGGAAAGTCATTGTGTTTTTACATTTTAAAAGAGTGGAAAAACATCCTTTGCATATTACTTATCTGAGGTAAATTTAGGTTGGATTTAACTTCCTTGTGTTATTTAAAAGTTAAGCTGCCTTTGGATTCTGCCAAATCAGCAAATTAACATATTGTCCCCACAGGTTGGGTCTAAGGAGGTATGATATATATATATATATATATATATATATATATATATGCCATACATATGTATATATCAGCACTTGAGACAGAACATTGAAATAAACTATGAATTGAAGCTTTACATAAAATGTAAAAACTTACCTCTCCCACTGCCCATGCAACAGGTGCCATTTTGTTGATGAGAACTTGCTGATTGAAGTATTGTTGCTTTGTTGCCAAACTGACTGGGATTTATTTGGGGTTAGTGAGTTAGTGGTCAGTAGAACACACTCTTTTGTCATAGTCAGCCATATGCTTGTATTGCTTTGTGCTTAGTGCATCAACCTCCCATTGCTTTGAATGAGGCTTTCCGCCCGCAGTTAATCACAGTGAACCCTGCTCATTCTCCTATGAGTAATCACATTCTGATGCATTTGCGAATGTGAATAGGGCCTTAAACTCTGACTGAAACATATCCTTAGTAAGAACACAGAAAGCAATTGCTATCACTATCCAAAACTAAAATAATAAACATTTTGTATGAAGCTGAGCTTGAAGTTTGCCAAGGATGTCTATGCTAACAAGCATTCTCTTTTAACCACTTGCTGCCCAGATATATTTGGATGTAACTTACATTTTTTGCAATTAAAGAAAAAACAAACTTTACTTAACTTTTTTTTCATCACATATGAGATAAAACGTTCCTTATGTTATGATTTTTTAGTGACAGGTTTTCTTCAATGAGACATCCAGGGTTTAAAAGTCTCTGAATGTCTCCCCTGTGATACACTGAATGTAATGCAGTGCAGATTGAATTGCATTACATTGTTTTTCTGACCACACTGGCAGGGAGACAGCAACATGAAGGGGAGGAGAGTGGACATGTGTCTGCTCTGCTCCCTCCCCTCTGCCCAGCGGCACTTGCTATGCCACTCCCGGGCCCACAGATGGGCAAGCAGAGCCCTGGATTCATGGCGGAGATACATGTGGTGCACCCATTACCAGGGAGGTATGCAAGCAATCCTGTGCCGCTGGAGGTTGCTGAAGACAGTTTCATTTCAGGTTATTAGACATGTACACTGCTGAAAAATTTGTTCATTTTCTTTTTTTTTTTTTCATTTTTCGTGCCACTGGTTATGATCAAAATTTGTTATTGCGAATAAATTCGTAACTTCGGAAAAATGTGAAAATCCGGAAATTCGAATATTCGAAAATTTGGAGAATCAAAAATTTGGAAATTCAAAAATTCAAAATTTGGAAATTCAGAAATTCAGAAATTCAAAAATTCTGAAATTCAAAAATTCAGAAATTTGAAAATCCAAAAATTCGGAAATTTGAAAATAAGAACAAAAATTCAAACATTCCAAAATCCAAAATAATAACTAACTAATAATAACCAACTATAAAATTATAGGTATTGGAATTTCCTTTCAAATTTGGCTGTTAGTGAACATAAATAATGAATATGAATTTATCCAAAGTTACGACTTATCCTAAATAACAAATACCGCATCTAAACAAACGGAATGTAACAAATTAATGATAATAAATAATAATAATAAGTAAGTAGTCCAGTCATCTTCAAACAGATTTGATGGAGGAACATCCATTCCATGATCTTCCCTGACAAATGAAGTCAGAAGCAACAAGGATTTTGTCACTTCTGGTGTTTGATCAGATGCTTTGAAGAGCTGGGGGTGGATTTTGGGTCTAATAGCCCCCTGAAGTCTCAATACAAAAGTAACTTTCACAGTCCAAAACAGCCCAAAGGTTTGTTCATCCCTTGTGATAGCATTAAAGTTAAATGAAAAAAATGTAAAATGTGTAAAAAATATATAATATAATAAAATCATTTAAAAAAATTAAAGCACCCCCATTCCCTTATGCTCGCACACAAGTGCAAACATGCACCTAGGTCCAGCACACATATGTAAATAGTGATTGCACCTTATATGTGAGGCATGATCAAGAACATTAGAGTAAGAGCAATAATTCTAGTGTTTTAGGTATTGGACGCGCCACAGTCTCTAACCTGTTTTTTCTGCAGCCGCTGCTGTAGCCTATGTGCACCACTCCCAGGTTTACTATAGGAAAAGTTATATGGTCTATGTAAACAGCGCTTGCCTTTTACCCCTTTTATTTGAACTCTATATTATGCTTAAATGTGAGTATACTCTCAAGGTGCTATCTCCGTGTTACTGTGCAAAATTCATTCAAAACATATTATTACATCATCTTAATCAAGAAATTAATCCAAACATAAATACATAAAGTGCCAAGTGCTAGTTGTGCCTTGTGCCCTATTAACTGTTCTATTATAATCTTCTAGGGTTTCCACATTCTAAAAGTTAATTAATATACAAAATCTTATAAAGTGCAATAGTGCAAGAATAGTGTAATGTATTTTTCTTTTTCTGTTGTTAATTTTCTTGCTCCGTGCTCAGTTCGTTCAACACTCACCAAAGTCCATGCAATGTTTCAATCTCCTTAAGTGCTCGTGCTTTTTGTGAAGTAAAAAAATCTTTGGGGTATGTACCCTGCTTACCAGATGTAGTTGACTCTCCAGCCTTATGGCGTGGAGGAGTCAGTAAACGCTTGTGGTCTACAATCCGACCCAGGATATACTGCTGTTTTGTACGGAGAACATAGAACCGAGTAAAGGAGAAACAGCAGTATATCCTGGGTCGGAATGTAGACCACAAGCGTTTACTGACTCCTCCACGCCATAAGACTGGAGAGTCAACTACATCTGGTAAGCAGGGTACATACCCCAAAGATTTTTTTACTTCACAAAAAGCACGAGCACTTAAGGAGATTGAAACATTGCATGGACTTTGATGTGTGTTGAACGAACTGAGCACGGAGCAAGAAAATTAACAACAGAAAAAGAAAAATATATTGCACCATTCTTGCACTATTGCACTTTAAAAGATTGTGTATATTAATTAATTTTTAGAATGTGGAAACCCTAGAAGATTATAATAGAAGAACAGTTAATAGGGTACAAGGCACAACTAGCACTTGGCACTTTATGTATTTATGTTTGGATTAATTTCTTGATTAAGATGATGTAATAATATGTTTTGAATTAATTTTGCACAGTAACACGGAGATAGCACCTTGAGAGTATACTCACATTTAAGCATAATATAGAGTTCAAATAAAAGGGGTAAAAGGCAAGCGCTGTTTACATAGACCAAATAATTCTAGTGCTATAGCTCACATTTAACTTTTTGTCGCCATTCCACAGGCTTGTGCAATTTTACATTTTGATAGATTTGATATCTATTTACTCAATGTAACATTATATTCTACCAAAAAATAGGATATTATATTGTGTTTGTAAGCATTAGAAATCATTTAAGTGCATTTCTTGAGAACATTTGCATTTCATAAACTTGCAAATATTGTGTGACATAAAAAAATGCAGCAGCTGCGATTTTATTTTTCGGGGTCTTTGCTTTCAAAAAATATATAATGTTTGGAGGTTCTAAGTCATTTTTTAGCAAAAAAAAAATGCCAATTTTAACATGTATGTGAACAATTAAAAGATTGCCCTGAACGGCAAGCCATTAAAGTAGATGGCAAGGCTTACTTCTTTTATTCACCTAATCAAAGCTTAGCAATATACCGGTGAGTCATAACTAACTACAATGGTAAAAAAACAGGCACATAAAAGCTTTTTTCTTCTTTTAATTACAGTGACTACAAGGCCTCCCTTAGTCTCTGTTCCTATGTGGCTAGTGGATGGGTACTATAGAGAGGTTGATAACACAGAAGTCAGTGCCCATTCTCCAATTATGAACTTTGGTTCCCACCTTGGATTGCATAAGTTAGAACAGCTCCTGGAACTGGGTACCAGAAGAGCTTAGGTGTTGTTGGCACTTTCCCCAGTTTGCCACATCATCAGTTACTCCTGGTGAAAGCAGGTGGGCTGACAATGCAACTGTTAGCTGATCACCAGCCTGGAAGACTTTGGTGATCTTGGACAAAATTACAAGCAACCAACTGGCAAAATTTACATATCACAAAACAAGAAAAGTTAAGGAGTTACTTGAGTGAGGAACAAATGTACTCTGACACATTTTATTTTATTTTAACTATACTTTAAAGCTCTACTTTTTTGTAGCCTCCTGTAATAATCAAAAAAGTATGAATTCTGATTTCAAGCAATGGCCTGTAAAACTTTGCATATTATACACTTTTGTTTTACACATAAAAAGAAACTGTAATTAGTCTTGGCTTAATTGTCTTCCATCATCTTCCTGCCATTGCTTTGGTCAAAGCTGTTGAGTGTTCTTGTTAAATGCATTTCAAATGTGAATGGTATTTGATTGAAATTAGAACACCAACTACACTAGTTTACTGAGTAGTAAAGGATCCTCTGCATGTGTCCAGCATTTCAGTCTCTGATTGTTAAATATGATGTGCTAAAATATAGAACTGAATGTAAAGTGAATAATTTTAAAACCCAAGCACACTTCTGCTAATGACAAAAAAAGGATATCATTATCTGAAAATTATACCTGACCAAAATTGATATTTCAATAGATTCATTGCCCCTGAAAGCAGGGAAGATGGACAGAAAGTCTAGGTGGTGAAATTAAAACCTAAGAAAAATTAAAGAGTTTGTTCTAATTAGTGGGAAACCTAAACCACCACACGCCAGAAGCATTCTTTATTTCCATGTTGATTATTTAAATGTGGGTGCAAAATGGCCCAGACACATATTCTTGCAGCTCAAGCCTATATTTGTCAACACTTGGCACAAAATCAATTTGAAATGCAAGCTGATTTTTTTCAGATCCGGGAAAGCTGTTATTGAATATTTGCTATGGTGGAGTAATTAAGGGACAGATATGTTCTTAATGAGGGTTTTATTTTATGTGCCACTGGAAAAACAACACAAAGGAATTAAAGTATTATGTTGACTAATTATTGTTGTGTAATTTGTTGCCACTTTCTCATTTTCGAGACGTAGACGAATTGACCAAAAGGATATTTGCAGACAATTATTTTACTGTTCTGTTTCTGGGTTTGTCGATACAGCGTTGTAATTCATTTTGAGTGCTGCTGACTTTTTACAAAGGTTATAGCTTATTCTCTAAAATGAGTGGTTTGTGTGATGTCTAAACCTAATTGTGTGTTTTTCCTTAAGGGGACAGTCCAACCAAAACTTTTGTTTCATTTAGGCAAATTCACACAATGTGCAGGGACAGGCGTTTTACTGCATTAAAATGTCTGTCACCGCAAGGACACTCAGAAAATATGTACCATTCACACTGTAACGCAGCCTAGGGCTGCATTAAAATGCAGACATGCTGTATTTTATTGCAGCATACAGTACAGAATGCATGTCACTGTATGGCAGTGCAGTGCATTACGCTGCTGTACAGCATCATGAATACATTACACATTTTGTACAAAAAAGGGAGCCATGTGATGCACTGAATTGCACACCACACTGTCCCCTACCGCAGCCATAAATGGACAGCTACCGGAGCTGTAAAGTGCTTGGGCAGTTTTCCATTATAGTGTGAATTTAGCCTTATGGATGGAACCTGGGTTTACTTGCAGGCTTTATGTATATTCTGTAGATTTACATGGTATATTTCAAAGCTCTGTTCCCACAGTAAAGTAAATTCTTGCGCTCAGCCCAAGGAAAAATTATGGTGGACTGCTGCAGCTCAAGTATCATGAGCACTGGGCCAATAAACTGTACTAAGCTGGCTTGTTTTTACCATTGCTGCAGTTTACACACTGCCTTAAAGTGGCTGTAAGCCCCATTCATGAAATTTGACCTAAGCATATGCATCTGTAGGCTGGTCTGTTGCCTGTTTTTTTAAAAACCTGACTTTGCTTGACATTTTTATGTCTTGCCGGGTCAAGTGGGCTTTTATTATCATCCTTGGCTCCCCTCTCTTTCTTTCTATTGGATTCACTGATTTTATAAATATTGTGAGGACGAGTGTCTTATACCCATAACACCAGTATATATACATACACATTCCGCTTTCATTGTTGTTTTGAATAATGAGACAATTTGCAGACAAAGATCATGGTCTTTTTGTTAAAACCACCTGTGTTATATGTTTCAGTGGTTGTCATTAGGATGAATATCCTTGGTGCCATCTAGCGACCACTCAGGCTCCCTACACACTTTGCACAAGTTATGTTGAAGTAAGCTATGATTTTTAATGATGTTTGGATATTTTTTAAATACGTTTTTTGTTGCAAAATAGCTAACTATGATGTGTTGTATTGAATCTTAGGTATCCCTTGTATCCTATACCTTGTGTGATTACACATTCCTCTTTGTGAGGACTATGGCACTTTCTCTCTCTGTCATTGGATAGGCATGTAACGCCATTACATGCAAACTCTATACCTTCAGTTTGCAACTATGGGGAACTGTTGTCCAAATGGGGGGATGCATCCATAATGTTGGTTATTTAATTAAAGATTTGCTTGAATCTTATGTGTATGTATTAAGCATCATTTTTGTATACAATACATTTCTCGTAATACATTTTTTGCTGTGTGCTTCTTTATTTAGTAGCCACGACACCACGCCATTTCCTAAAGAAGCACCTGGCGAAACATGTTGAAATAAAGGCGTGGAAATAGTAATGTTACATCAAAACTCACGTTCCTTGTGCTTTGGACATTAATGTCTTGTACATAATGCTTTTATATTCCTTTTTTTACTGATGTGTATAAATAAAAATGTATATTTTATATAATCGCTCTTGTTCCATGAATATGTACAGATTGCACCTATAAAGTCACACATCTCTCCCCTTTTCCTAATGTATCTGTAGTGTTTACTTATCTCTCTAGAAAGCTCTAAGTTCCTTTTCTTTCTGCTGCTAATTCCTTTGTTATCAGCAGAGTCAATTCAGACATGTTCTCTGACACATGGGATAACAGTAGCTAAACATTTGTGTTGGGAGGGAGCTTAGAGGTAGATAAGCAGAGAACTGGTCTATTCAGACTACAGTTTTGCAATTTCCTTCATTCCTCTGCCTATGTTAGGGTTTCCCAACCAGGGTTCCGTGGAACCCTAGGGTTCCTCCAGAGGTTGCTAGGGGTTCCTTGAGCAATGGTCAATTTCTACCTCTCAGATAAATTCCCAATGATACTATTGACCTTTTTAGCTATCTGTAAGGGGGTAATTCTTCCCAATGACCACAAGTGTAAGGAGCATTCTTCCCATTAACCACTAATGTATCATGAGTTGTAGATTTTTAATTTTTAGCAGGGGTTCCCCGAGAATTATTTCAAGGGTTCCTCAGTGTTGAAAAGGTTGAGAAAGGCTGACCTATGTGCAGGGGGGTGTGTCCCTTTCCTCCAATCATGTCTCACACAGTGTAAGCCCAAACTCCACACCCACTGCTGGAAGAGGAAAGAAGATTTCTAACATGATCTGCACCTTCCAAAGAGAGTAGAAAGGGAAAGACTGCAGATATACAGATAGTAAAACTTATGTGGGAGGATTTGTTTCATCTCTGTGTATCACCTGAGGCTATTCACTTTATTGGGTATAGAGGAAAGTTTACAACTACTTTAATGTAATTGCAATTCTTGTGTTAATAAAAATATGATCTGATCCTCTTGTATTGAGGCTTCTCCCTATTTGTACTTTAACCACTTCCCAACCGCCGTATGCAGAATGACGGCCGGGAAGTGGCTGAGTTATGCTGACTGGACGTCATATGACGTCCTCAGGATAACAAGCCGCCGCGCGCCCGGGGGGGCGCGCATCGCGGCGATCGGTGGTGTGGGGGGTCAGTCTGACCCCCCGCAATGCCGATCTCGGTAAAGTGCTTCGATCCGAAGCACTTTACCATGTGACCAGCTGTGACCAATCACGGCTGGTCACAGTGTAATACAGGAAAGCCGTTTATCGGCTTTCCTGTACTCAGGTCTGCAGACCTGATGAGGGGAGAGCCGATCGGCTGCATCCCTGACAGGGAGGGTTTGTGCTGATGATTTATCAGCACAGCCCTCCCTTGGATCGCCACCCTAGACCACCAGGGAGCCTGCCCAGGGACCACCAGGGATGCGCCCACCCAGGACTCCGAAGGGCTGGTTCATGTAGTTCATTGATGAGAGTGCACCATCGGAAGTTTGTTGCCAGTGAGAGTACTTATCTTGGAGGTGGAGTTTGTGTTCTTTTGATCTCTGTAATTTGAGATCATTTTTATTTGGTAAGAGCTCCTTTTTTTCTCTAAAGCACATCTTTGAGCACTGGACCACTAAAAAGTGGAATTTAAGTACTGAGCACTTTAGTCACCATCAACTGCATATGGGCTTTTTTTTACTGCATTAGATATTGTCTGGTGCATTTTATTTCACTAAGAATTATTGCACATTTTTCTCTGGACTTTTTTTGATCACATTTGCACAACTGTATATATTGGTTTTGTATGATTAAGAGTGCCAGCATACATTCAATGTTGTTCTTTTCTTTTCTGTTTCCACTTACCTTGGTGTTTTAGGTTTTGCTGACCTCCTTGGGAGAAGAGGGCCTCGCTCCTCCTAATGCATTCTCCATAAAATAAATGTGTCTGATTGAGACCCTGGGAACCCATTGTGGCGTTTAACATTGAAAGTAAGCACTTGGGTGGCATTTTTACAGCTTCCTATTGGGGTTACCAACCGTCAGCACATTTACTGACAGTTTGTAAAAATCAATCTCTATTACAATTGTATGTAAATATTAGGGGCTGATAATTTTCATGCCGTGTTCCCTTTTTAAGTGTAAACCATGCAAATTACTTATTGTGTGAATTTCAGTGTTTCCATGTCATGTTTATACTGTTTAAATATTGATTGTCTTAGGTTTTTTTTTTTGTTTAACATCTTTTTTATTGAAGAAATGATAACTGTACAAGTACAGATTAAAATCAAGATTGTCTTAGTTTTTAATAGGAATTCTGTAATTTTTCAGGATGCGCTCCGCCATGTAAATGTCCCATATTTTGTCAGTAAAAAATACAACCAGAGGTTGGCAACCCCGCTTCCTGTCCAACAGTCAATCAGTCAATGCCATTCACAACTGATAAAAAGGGAGCAGATAGAGCTGTACACATGGCAGTGATAGTGTTGCCTCCCATTGCAGCAAAAATAATAGAGCTATACAGTTCTACTGCTACTTTACAGTAAATGCTAGTGTTGTGAGTTATAAAGAGTGGAATATATTCCCCTGTATTCACTGTACTGTATAGGTCTCTACTATGGTGAAATGCATTGGAGTGGGTTACATATTATTGTACCACCTATTATATTCACAAAAGACACAAGTATTTTTAATAGTTACCTTTTTGTGTGTTTCAGCAACAACGTATGATGCCGTTTAGCTGCTGTCCCCCCTTTCTTTTTTGGAGTGAGGATGTTGTATTGTGTTTTTTTTTTTACTTTATCTTACTTCTGATAGGAAAAAAGGGTTTCTGGTTATGGCGTTTTAGAGTTGTTTTGAGTTTTTGTTTTATTTATTTTTTTAGGGAAGTATATTTTATCGCTATACATTTTGATAGGGTATTTTTATTTTTTGTAACTTTTTTTGCAGGGTCAGCACTTTTGCTTACACAGGCAAAGCTGCTCTTTGTTGGCAGCAAATCACCTCATGCTATTGTGTTCCAGTTTACAGCACAAAATCACCACATTGTGGAATGCACCTAAGCATTAGCTCCTCAATCGACCTACAGTATTGCCACAGCTGACAATAAAACTAAGCAACCCTTATTTTCATTATGTTTGGAAGTACTAAAGTGAGAAGCAGAGCTTCTTCATATGCATCTACTAGAAATGAGGTTTGTGTTCAAAGCCATGCAGGGTTCACACCCAACTCTGCTTGTTCTTGATTAAAAGGTTGGACCAACTAAATGGCCAGATTTGGCTTGTTCGCCTGCATGAGCCTCTGGCAGCTACTGCAGCAGTAATTCATTCAGTGGAGACACCGTTACTGCCACTAAATGACAACTTTCCCTTGTGCCACCTGCATCCTAACAACCAAGGATGTTGTGTGGGTCAGCTGCCTGCATCCTAGCACCTGACAATGTCTTTGGTTGTTGTACACTCATTGGTTGTTATGGTGCTGTATACAGGCATGTAGCAGCATATTGTCTGGAGTGGTGCCCTAGTATCTTTCTCCGTGTGTACCCCAGTTGAATGGTGCCCCCTAGGGATTGCCACAGATATTACCACAGCTTATAAGTACCATATGATCCCATATACTTTTGAGGTGTATTCCAATACTTTTGCTGGTTTTTCTGAAGTCTGGATAGGAAGCAGCTTTTTTCCTTGTCATGTGCATGTGTCCCGCTGTTTGTGAGACCTCTGTTCCATTTCCATCACCACTGACTGTGTCCTGAGGAAGCGAGTTTGCAAAACTTGCGTTGGCGCACAGGGGCTTATGGGTCTCACACAAATGCAACAAGTATTATGAAATGATGCTGATATCACATGCATGCTTTTAAATATTGTGCTGTCTGTCTTTTTTATATCATTTTGTATAAATACAATTTGTAGTTTTATATATCCAACTCTGGAGTGCCTTAAAAGTCCGACCTAGTGGGACCATCTGTCCCTCATTTTTTTGCCTTACAACTATATGATTATGGATGTGGCTATAGGAGTGAACCTTCCTTTTTTTAGTTAAACAGAAAACATAAACATTTTTTTGGTCTTACAAAGTTATTCTGGGATGTGGTTTAGATAAAGAGGCCTGCAAGAAAGTGTAGAAATTGTTCAAATTGTGTGTTAAATCCTGGTAACCTGAAAAAGGCTGTTGAGTGAAAACGTTTAAATAATTATTCAAATTAAAAAGTCACAATTGTCCTACATACTGGAGATGGCATTTGTCCTTACATATTCTAGCAATTAACTGCATATTTTGCTGCTATTATTAGTTATCCATGGGTAAAAATCTGTCTGTCTACTGGTCAGAGTTTTTTTTTTAAATAAATAGCTTTTAGAATGTTTTATTTTGAAGAAGTTCATGCTGAGAATTAGTGCAGTATTGTGTCAAATGACATCAATGGGGGAAATATGTTGTTTGGGTGTAGAAGATTACTCTTTCTTTCTTTCTTTCTTCCTTCCTTACCTCATTTTTTGGCACCTCTAACCTTCAAAGTGAGAGTGACATGGCTAGCTATGTTTAATTTTCACTTTGTTATGCTGATTTTGTGTTTCCTTGATCTTGCTCAGAAAAGGCTATATATCCATTGACACATATTGTTCATTCCATCATGACTTCCTGGACTTATCAAGCTGTGGTAAAACACAGTACTTCCTTCTCAGGCCTCTCGCCTTCACTTCACATTTGTTCACTGTTCCAATTATGATGTAAGCTAAATTATTTTCCAATTCTGTAAAGGATATATTCCAATACAAGATAACCATGTTAATTCTACATAAGGTGTTAATTTTCACTGAGATCTGATAATAAAATATGACATTTGTATTGTGAAAATGTGTTTGCCATTTTAACAGGAGTTTCTGCATGAAAGGTGAAATGTGCCTGTTTTATTACACATCTGGACAGATATGATCCTATTTGAAAAGGTGTGTATAGGAGGGTCTGAATCCAGTGTTGGGTTCTTTTCTCATAATGAATATAAATCCATATTGTGGATTGGCAGCTTTCTGATATGAAAGGGTTTTAATAGGCACCTTGGGTCAGTACAGGATGGTATAGGTATGTTTTATCACGGTCACATGATAGTTTAAGTTCTTTTAGGGTTTTATTCGATATGTGCAAAGAGAGATCACACACATATTTAAAAGTATAACATTTATTTAAAATAATGACAGATACAGATAATATAAAATAACAAGTATACTTAACTAAAGATGCTATTTCCACCGAGTCCCGTTTGCTATTACACAACATGGCAGAGGTGACCACAGATGCATACCTCATGGAGGCAGCTCTGATGTGAGACTAGCCTTTTCCAGTTTGGGCTGTGATAGATACAGGCTAGTATGTGAGTAAATGACCAATCAAAGTTGTTTGGACAGTGGGGGGCGTGGCTTGCGCACGCTTGTGAATGGCCGCCTAAGCAGAGAGCTCTCCAGAAGACCGGAGACTCATCGACAATACAGCGAGCACCTGCATCCCTAACATCCTAAGACTGCTCCCCTGGGATCATACAAACCCCGGGCGACCATGTAGCGCAAAAGGAAAGAAGAACGCCGATCACAGAAGGTGACAGACTTCTTCTTCAGACCGGCGCTGGACAGTGGAGGGGGACAAGATGGCACCGCCAGCGAGGCCTCGCTCGGCTCATCCGCATACACTGATCTCCCAGACGCAGAACAAGAAGAGATTCTCAGGGAAAGTACTCCAGCATGCCCTCCTCACTCCCCACTATCGAGCCCAATGTCTCATAGCCTTGCAAAAGCAAGGATGAGGATTGATTCACCACAGAACATCACCACCGCAGTGAGTACAGAAACCCAGGCCTGGGGCCCTGAGAAAACAGCGCACTCACCCATAGCCTCCTTCCCCACTTCTGGTCAGCCAGTCCTGGACACAACTATGAAGGACATGTTAGTGCCCTTGCAATCATCATTAATGTCCAGCCTGTCATCCCTGATCCACAAGGTCACAGCAGATATGCAGCACATGGGGGAGAGGGTGAAGTATATAGAAACTAAAATGTCTGAATGCACCCATACTGTTAATGACTTAATGGATGCATATGAGGAGCAGAAAGATGATAACGTATGGATCAAATCTAAATGAGCAAATTTAGAAGATTCTAGCCGCCGCAACAACTTAAAGTTGAGAGGTGTCCATGAATCAGTACCCCCAACAGGCTCACATAAATATGCTACTGATCTGTTCCCCATCTTACTACCAGGCATTCCACTTATTTAACTGAATATCGATCGTATCCATAGGATCCCCAAACCAAGCCATCTGGCAGATGATGTTTCAAGATATGTCCTGATGAGGATTCATTTTTATTCTACCAAAGAACAAATCATGGCCAAGGCTAGGTCAATAACCAACCTCCCTTCCCCATACGATCGTTTGTAGATCTATGCCGACCTTTCACAACATACCCTGCAATTGCGGAGGCAATTGAAAACAATCACTAAGGCACTTACTAACCATTATATGGTGTAAAAATGGCGTTACCCTGCCTCAATCCTTGTGACACGTGATGGTTCCAAATTTAACATAACTTCATTGGAACATGGAATGAAACTACTTAATTCCTGGGGTATAATCCCTGACCACCCAGATCCTAACAATTACCCTTCTCGAAGGGAGCAACACCAGCAAAGGGATAATCCCCATCAAGACTCCCGCTCATAGCAGAATGCTCGTCTACAGCACTGTAACGCTTCTCTGGTCTGGCACATTGCTCATTACTTTCCGAGTTGAACTTTCCCCATCCAATAACAGCAATTTTGAGTTCCGTATTGCTGATTTGTATTGTGAACCTACTAGTTCCCTGAATTTTTGGTTGTTCTGTTGTTTTTTATTTCCTTTTTCTTTCCTTTTTTTCTGCTACACTTTTCTGCAGCGTCGACTAGGACACATACGGAAGGAGAGGACAGATATACCGCAGAACATACAGGACTACTAATCCATCTCAGCACTACTGGGGGCCCCCGGAGCCTCTCCATGAAATCAACTGGCCAACTTACAGTGAGTAACTATAAGACACCATCCCACACACAGTGACATCATGCCCATCTCCATCCTATCTATAGATGTTAATGAGCTAAATCACCCCGCTAAACGAACCTCTCTATGGAAAACTGCAATAACACACAACTGTGATGTGCTCAGGAAACCCAGCTTGTTAAGGATTTTCAACCTCCATGTAAACACCACCAATCCCCCCATTTTTTTGAGGCACCCTACACCAAAAAACAGAGGGGAATGCTTATTGCAATCCGAGACTCTGTACGCTTCCAGCTTTATCAGACTATTTACTATCCAGAAGGTCGCTTCCTAATTTTGGTGTGCACCATAAACTCTATACCCCTTACACTGGTTTCCATCTATGCACCAAATCAGAGACAAATTGCCTTCTTGAAAAAAGTCATCAAAATAGCCAAGAACATTCAACAAGGTAATATAATAATATATGGGGATTTTAACACAATCCCAAATAACCACATGGACTCAACTGGTCACCCCAAAAGACACGCCGCACCGTTGGGTAATCTCCTTCTTACCAATGACTTATATGACGTATGGTGATGTTGCCACGCAAGCGAGAGGGACTATACGTTCCTTTCGCCAAGGCATAATACCTATTCCTGAATAGACCTATTTGCCGCAGACAAATGGATTTTGCAAAACGTAACCTCAGTGGATATACACACTGCCACTTGGTTCGATCACGCACCAGTAACCATGACTATTTCCGATAGATCTCCTACAGTGAAACCTTTTCTCTGGTGCACTAGCAATGCCATTCTCCAAAACGACAACTACAAAAAAAGGTGCGAATACAACTCACGGAAGACTTCACTAATAACTTAGGCTCAGTATTGGACCTGGTGGCAGTGTGGAATGCACACAAGGCGGTCATGAGGGGGTTGTTCATCCAACTAGGGGCTAGAGAGAAGAGAAAAAGAGTGACTAGAGTAGAGACCATTACCAAAGACATATCTGACCTAGACACTAAAAACAAAAAATACATCCTTCAGCAACGCTGCAGGCTAAAATATTCTCTTTGTGCCTTGAGCTTCGCTCCATCCTGCTGGATGGTTTCAGCAAGGCGCAAAGGAAGCTAAAAGCGAAAATGTTCACTACTGTGAACAGGGCAGGTAAAGCTATGGCAGCATATGTCAAAGGCAAAAGACTCAAAGTAAAAATCTCATCCATATATCATCCACACAACATACAACATACAAGACTTACTCGAAAATGATACCCTTAAATCTTTTGACATGTTGCAGAAACAATATCTCCTACCAAACAAAGAGATTTTCACTTATCTCAGAGTCAAACACTGCATAGCCACCCTGCCTCAGTGGCCCATTAGATTACCCCACTCACTATGGACACACCTAAACATTGCTGAATCAAAACACAAAGGAATCTCCCTCTTTTATAACTCGCATCAGCAGAAAGGTACTCTACATAAAAACAAATCCTTCCTGGAGTGGGAAAAAGCTTTAGGGTCAATGTTTACAGCTTACCAATGGAACACAGCACTGAAACAAACATACGCAGCTACTCGCAGCTCCATCCTGTGGGAATTGACCATTAAATTAACACAAGGATGGTACTTTAGCCCAGAGAAAATCTCCAGATTTTTTCCAGCACAATCCAATCACTGTTGGAGGGACTGTGGACACACAGGAGACCTAATCCACATTCTCTGGGAATGTTCACACCTAAAATTATATTGGGAAGATGTATTCAAGTTACCTACTCAAGTAGCAAGACTGCAAGTCACACCAACTCCTTAACTGGCACTTTTATCCCTTGGTATTGAATTATACCCATCACAAACCCGAAACACCCTGATTAACATTCTGTTAGCCGCCAAACTCAATATAACACGTAAGTGGAAATCACCCAAAATTCCTACAATAAATTAAGTCTTTGAGACAACCGACTTGCACTACGCTTATGAGCAATTAATGGCCAGTAGCCTAAACAACACAAAAATCCACCAACAGAAAGTGGAATCTGTGGGCACAATGGCGTAAGAATTATCTCGATCCAGTTCAGGTAGCTGACTAAGCCTTGTCTATGGAAGCTTTACTACCACTGACAGACTTCTGGTCTTCCCCTGAGGTACCTGTTCCGTGCACCCCTACCCAGCCACAATGATCCCAGTAGGGGAGTCGGGTGGTCTGGAGTCGCTGGGGGGGTCTCCAGGGGGGACCGGTCTACAACGACAACAGAGACCAGCAAGACAAGACACCTAAAGATTCACCCCTCACATGAACCACAACAATATATAGCTGGCTACCTATCCTCTATGTGAAATTATTAAACTAATGAACATCGATACTTTTATGTGTACCATGATATTGAACACTGCTGCTTATCACTTTCTTTACCTGTACCTGTGAATTGTTGAAAAAATTTCAGTATTGCTCAATTCTGCAAGTGATTTTTATTTTCTATCGCTGTTTTCTAGCTGGTCAAAAACCGATTTTGCCGTAAAGGGATGCTTTTTGATGCCATGGACATTCTCAAGTTTCCAGGCAGAAATAATGGCATATATAATATAAAAGTGCATGCAGGGCACTGGACAAATCATTAGGGTTCCACCTAATGTGCCAGGGCTGCGTGATCAGATAAGGGTCTGATTTGGATTTTGGGGGAACCCTACGCTATTTTTTTTAAATGGTGTGGGGTTCCCCTTAAAATCCACACCAGACCTGAAGGGCCTGGTTTGAATTTTGAGGGGACCCCACATAATTTTTTAAAAAATTGTTGCACGGGGTTCCCCTTAAAATCCATACCAGACCTGAAGGGCCTGGTTTGGATTTTAGGGGGGGACCCCACGTCATTTTTTTAAAATTTTGGCCTGAGGTTCCCCTTAAAATCTATACCAGACCTGAAGGGCCTGGTTTGGACTTTGGGGGGGATTCCCACATCATTTTCTTTTAACTTTTGGCACGGGGTTCCCCTTAAAATTTATACCAGACCTGAAGGACCTGGTATGGATTTTGGGGGACCCCTACGCAATTTTTTTTGGGTGGGGCTCCCATCAAAATACATACCAGACCTGAAGGGTCTGTTATGTACTTTGGGGGGGAACCCTACGCAATAATTTTTTTTAAATTTCGGAGTGGGGTTCCCCTTAAAATCTATACCAGACCTGGAGGGCCTGGTATAAACCGGGGGGGGGGGGGGGCAACGCAATGCTTTTTCAGTGATTTTATCTATATTGCTGGGAACCGGCAATACATTACAGCCACAATAATAAATGACAATTTTTCCTTTGGA
>BLSH010500000.1:808-13150 GCA_018402905.1 Glandirana rugosa
CTCCAAGGACGACGAGGACACTCCCTGTCTAAAAACAAGATTTTAGTATAATATGATGATATCCCTCTCAAAGGACGCCGAGGACACTCCCTGTCTAATAACAAGATTTTAATAGAGTATGACCACATCCCACTCCAAGGACGACGAGGACACTTCCTGTCTAATAACAAGATTTTAGTATAGTATGACGATATCCCTCTCCAATGACGATGAGGACACTCCTTGTCTAATAACAAGATTTTTGTATAGTATCACGATATCCCTCTCCAAGGACGACGAGGACACTCCATGTCTATAATCTGTCCCTCACAGGAGCAGCAGGGACCTCTCCCTATAGCACTATGAGATGATTTAAGAACAATAATCTGTACCTCACAGGAGCAGCAGGAACCTCTCCCTATAGCACTATGATATGTTTTTAGAACAATAATCTGTTCCTCACAGGAGTAGCAGTAACCTCTCCCTATAGCAGTATGATATGATTTTAGAACAATAATCTGTCCTTCACAGGAGCAGCAGGAACCTCACCCTACACCAGTATGAGATAATTTTAGAACAATAATCTGTCCCTCACAGGAGCCGCAGGAAACTCTCCCTATAGTAGTATAATATGATTTTAGAACAAAAATCTGTCCCTCACAGGAGCAGCAGGAACCTCTCCCAATAGCACTATTAGATGATTTTAGAATAATAATCTGTCCCTCACAGAAGCAGCTGGAACCTCTCCCTATAGCAGTATGATATCATTTTAGAACAATAATCTGTCCCTCACAGGAGCAGCAGGAATTTCTCCCTATAGCACTGAGATGTTTTTAGAACAATAATCTGTCCCTCACAGGAGCAGCAGGAACCTCTCCCTATAGCACTTTGAGTTGATTTTAGAATATTAATCTGTCCCTCACATGAGCAGCAGGAACCTCTCCCTATAGCACTATGAGATGATTTTAGAACAATAATCTGTCCCTCACAGGAGCAGCAGGAACCCCTCCCTATAGCACTATGAGATGCTTTAAGAACCATATTCTCTCCCTCACAGGAGCAGCATGAACCTCTCCCGATAGCAGTATGATATTATTTTAGAACAATAATCTGTCCCTCACAGAAGCAGCAGGAACCTCTCCCTACACCAGTATGAGATCATTTTAGAACAATAATCTGTCCTTCACAGGAGCAGCAGGAACATCTCCCTATAGCAGTATGATATGATTTTAGAACAATAATCTGTTCCTCACAGGAGCAGCAGGAACCTCTCCCTACACCAGTATGAGATCATTTTAGAACAATAATCTGTCACTCACAGGAGCAGAAGTAACCTCTCCCTACAACAGTATGAGATGATTTTAGAACAATAATCTGTCCCTCAAAGGAGCAGCAGAACCCTCTCCCTATAGCACTATGAGATGATTTTAGGACAATAATCTGACCCTCACAGGAGCAGCAGGAACCTCTCCCTATAGCTCTATGAGATGATTTAAGAACAATAATCGATACCTCACAGGAGAAGCAGGAACTTCTCCCTATAGCAGTATGATATGATTTTAGAACAATAATCTGTCCCTTTCATGAGCAGAAAGAACCTCTCCCTATAGCACTGAGATGATTTTAGAAAAATAATCTGTCCCTCACAGGAGCAGCAGGAACCTCTCCCTACACCAGTATGAGATCATTTTAGAACAATAATCTGTCCCTCACAGGAGCAGCAGGAACCTCTCCCTAAAGTAATATACTATGATTTTAGAACAATAATCTGTCCCTCACAGGAGCAGCAGGGACCTCTCCCTATAGCACTATGAGATGATTTAAGAACAATAATCTGTACCTCACAGGAGCAGCAGGAACCTCTCCCTATAGCAGTATGATATGATTTTAGAACAATAATCTGTCCCTCACAGGAGCAGCAGGAACCTCTCCCTATAACAGGATGATATGATTTTAGAACAATAATCTGTCCTTCACAGGAGCAGCAGGAGCCTCTCCCTACACCAGTATGAGATCATTTTAGAACAATAATCTGTCCCTCACAGGAGCCGCAGGAAACTCTCCCTATAGTAGTATAATATGATTTTAGAACAAAAATCTGTCCCTCACAGGAGCAGCAGGAACCTCTCCCTATAGCACTATGAGATGATTTAAGAACAATAAGCTGTACCTCACAGGAGCATCAGGAACGTCTCTCTATAGCAGTATGTTATGATTTTAGTACAATAATCTGTCCCCCACAGGAGCAGCAGGAACCTCTCCCTACACCAGTACGATATGATTTTAAAACAATAATCTGTCCCCCACAGGAGCAGCAGGAACCTCTCCCTATAGCACTATGAGATGATTTTAGAACAATAATCTGTCCCTCACAGGAGCGGCAGGAATTTCTCCCTATAGCACTTTGAGATGATTATAGAACAATAATCTGTCCCTCACAGGAGCAGAAGGAATTTCTCCCAAGAGCACTGAGATGATTTTAGAACAATAATCTGTCCCTCACAGGAGCAGAAGGAAACTATCCCTATAGCACTTTGAGATGATTTTAGAATAATAATCTGTCCCTCACAGGAGCAGCAGGAGCCTCTCCCTATAGCACAATGAGATGATTTTAGAACAATGATCTGTCCCTCACAGGAGCAGCAGGAACCTCTCCCTATAGCACTATGAGATGCTTTAAGAACAATATTCTGTCCCTCACAGGAGCAGCAGGAACCTCTCCCTATAGCAGTATGATATTATTTTGGAACAATAATCTGTCCCTCAAAGGAGTAACAGGAACCTCTCCCTATAGCACTATGAGATGATTTTAGAACAATAATCTGTCCTTTACAGGAGCAGCAGGAACCTCTCCCTATAGCACTATGAGATGGTTTTAGAACAATAATCTGTCCCTCACATTAGCAGCAGGAACCTCCCCCTATAGCACTAAGATGATTTTAGAACAATAATCTGTCCCTCACAGGAGCAGCAGGAATTTCTCCCTATAGCACTTTGAGATGATTATAGAACAATAATCTGTCCCTCACAGGAGCAGCAGGAATTTCTCCCTATAGCACTGAGATGATTTTAGAACAATAATCTGTCCCTCACAGGAGCAGAAGGAAACTATCCCTATAGCACTTTCAGATGATTTTAGAATAATAATCTGTCCCTCACAGGAGCAGCAGGAGCCTCTCCCTATAGCACTATGAGATGATTTTAGAACAATGATCTATCCCTCACAGGAGCAGCAGGAACCTCTCCCTATAGCACTATGAGATGCTTTAAGAACAATATTCTGTCCCTCGCAAGAGCAGCGGGAACCTCTCCCTATAGCAATATGATATTATTTTAGAACAATAATCTGTCCTTAAAAGGAGAAGCAGGAACCTCTCCCTATAGCACTATGAGATGATTTTAGAACAATAATCTGTCCCTCAGAGGAGCAGCAGGAACCTCTCCCTATAGCAGTATTATATGATTTTAGAACAATAATCTGTCCCTCACAGAAGCAGCAGGAACCTCTCTCTACACCAGTATGAGATCATTTTAGAACAATAATCTGTCCCTCACAGGAGCAGCAGGAACTTCTCCCTATAGCAGTATGATATGATTTTAGAACAACAATCTGTCCCTTACAGGAGCAGCAGGAACCTCTCCCTACACCAGTATGAGATGATTTTAGAACAATAATCTGTCCCTCACAGGAGCAGCAGGAACCTCTCCCTATAGCAGTATGATATTATTTTAGAACAATAATCTGTCCCTCACAGGAGTAGCAGGGACCTCTCCCTATAGCACTATGAGATGATTTTAGAACAATAATCTGTCCCTCAAAGGAGCAGCAGGAACCTCTCCCTATAGCACTATGAGATGGTTTTAGAACAATAATCTGTCCCTCACATGAGCAGCAGAAACCTCCCCCTATAGCACTATGAGATGATTTTAGAACAATAATCTGTCCTTCACCGGAGCAGCAGGAACCTCTCTTTATAGCACTATGAGATGGTTTAAGAACAATAATCTGTCCCTCACAGGAGCAGCAGGAACCTCTCCCTATAGCAGTATGATATGATTTTAGAACCCTCTCACTAAGCACTATGAGATGATTTTAGAACAATAATCTGCCCCTCACTGGAGCAGAAGGAACTTCTCCTTACACCAGTATGAGATGATTTTAGAACAATGATCAGTCCCTCACAGAAGCGCAGGAACCTCTCCCTATAGCACTATGAGATGCTTTAAGAACAATATTCTGTCCCTCACAAGAGCAGCGGGAACCTCTCCCTATAGCAATATGATATTATTTTAGAACAATATTCTGTCCTTAAAAGGAGAAGCAGGAACCTCTCCCTATAGCACTATGAGATGATTTTAGAACAATAATCTGTCCCTCAGAGGAGCAGCAGGAACCTCTCCCTATAGCAGTATGATATGATTTTAGAACAATAATCTGTCCCTCACAGAAGCAGCAGGAACCTCTCTCTACGCCAGTATGAGATCATTTTAGAACAATAATCTGTCCCTCACAGGAACAGCAGGAACCTCTCCCTATAGCACTATGAGATGATTTAAGAACAATAATCTGTACCTCACAGGAGCAGCAGGAACCTCTCCCTATAGCAGTATGATATGATTTTAGAACAATAATCTGTCCCTTACAGGAGCCGCAGGAACCTCTCCCTACACCAGTATGAGATGATTTTAGAACAATAATCTGTCCCTCACAGGAGCAGCAGGAACCTCTCCCCATAGCACTATGAGATGATTTTAGAACAATAATCTGTCCCTCACAGGAGCAGCAGGAACCTCTCCCTATAGCACTATGAAATGATTTTAGAACAATAATCCATCCCTCACACCAGCATTAGGAACCTCTCCCTATAGCACTATGAGATGATTTGATAACAATAATCTGTCCCTCACACCAGCAGCAGGAACCTCTCCCTATAGCACTATGATTAGATGATTTTAGAACAATAATCAGTCCCTCACAGGAGCAGCAGGAACCTCTCCCTATAGCAGTATGATATGATTTTAGAACAATAATCTGTCCCTCACAGGAGCAGCAGTAACCTCTCCTTTTGGCAGTATGATATGATTTTAGAACAATAATCTGTGCCTCACAGTAGCAGCAGGGACCTCTCACTACAGCACTATGAGATGATTTTAGGACAATAATCTGTCCCTCACACCAGCAGCAGGAGCCTCTCCCTTTAGCACTATGAGATGATTTTAGAACAATAATCTGTCCCTCACAGGAGCTGCAAGAACCTCTACCTATAGCACTATGAGATGATTTTAGAACAATAAGCTGTCCCTCACAGAAGCAGCAGGAACCTCTCCCTATAGCAGTATGATATGATTTTAGAACAATAATCTGTCCGTCACAGGAGCAGCAGGAACCTCTCCCTACACCAGTATGAGATGATTTGAGAACAATAATCTGTCCCTCACAGGAGCAGCAGGAACCTCTCCCTATAGCACTATGATATGATTTTAGAACAATAATCTGTCCCTCAAAGGAGCAGCAGGAACCTCTCCCTACACCAGTATGAGATGATTTTAGAACAATAATCTGTCCCTCACAGGAGCAGCAGGAACCTCCTCTATAGAACTATGATATAATTTTAGAACAATAATCTGTCCCTCACAGGAGCAGTAGGAATTTCTCCCTATAGCACTATGAGATGATTTTAGAACAATAATCTGTCCCTCACAGAAGCAGCAGGAACCTCTCACTATAGCACTATGATATGGTTTTTGAACAATAATCTGTCGCTCACAAGAGCAGCAGGAAACTCTTCCTATAGTACTATGAGATGATTTTAGAACAATAATCTGTCCCTCACAGAAGCAGCAGGAACCTCTCCCTATAGCAGTATGATATGATTTTAGAACAATAATCTTTCCTTTACAGGAGCAGCAGAAATTTCTCCCTATAGCACTGAGACGATTTTAGAACAATAATCTGTCCCTCACAGGAGCACAAGGAACCTCTCCCTATAGCACTATGAGATGCTTTAAGAACAATATTCTGTCCCTCAGAGGAGCAGCAGGAACCTCTCCCTATAGCAGTATGATATTATTTTAGAACAATAATCTGTCCCTCACAGGAGTAGCAGGAATCTCTCCCTATAGCACTATGAGATGATTTTAGAACAATAATCTGTCCCTCACAGGAGCAGCAGGAACATCTCCCTATAGCACTATGAGATGATTTTGGAACAATAATCTGTCCCTCACAGGAGCAGCTGGGATTTCTCCCTATAGCACTATGAGATGATTTTAGAACAATAATCTGTCCCTCACAGGAGCAGCAGGAACCTCTCCCTATAGCAGTATGATATTATTTTAGAACAATAATCTGTCCCTCACAGAAGTAGCAGGAACCTCTCCCTATAGCACTATGAGATGATTTTAGAACAATAATCTGTCCCTCACAGGAGCAGCAGGCACCTCTCCCTATAGCACTATGAGATGGTTTTAGAACAATAATCTGTCCCTCACATGAGCAGCAGAAACCTCCCCCTATAGCACTATGAGATGATTTTAGAACAATAATCTGTCACTCACAGGAGCAGCAGGAACCTCTCCCTATGGCATTATGATATGATTTTAGAACAATAATCTGTCCTTCACCGGGCAGCAGGAACCTCTCTTTATAGCACTATGAGATGGTTTAAGAACAATAATCTGTCCCTCACAGGAGCAGCAGGAACCTCTCCCTATAGCAGTATGATATGATTTTAGAACAATAATATGTCCCTCACAGGAGAAGCAGGAACCTCTCACTAAGCACTATGAGATGATTTTAGAACAATAATCTGCCCCTCACTTGAACTTCTCCTTACACCAGTATGAGATGATTTTAGAACAATGATTAGTCCCTCACAGAAGCGCAGGAACCTCTCCCTATAGCACTATGAGATGCTTTAAGAACAATATTCTGTCCCTCACAAGAGCAGCGGGAACCTCTCCCTATAGCAATATGATATTATTTTAGAACAATAATCTGTCCTTAAAAGGAGAAGCAGGAACCTCTCCCTATAGCACTATGAGATGATTTTAGAACAATAATCTGTCCCACAGAGGAGCAGCAGGAACCTCTCCCTATAGCAGTATGATATGATTTTAGAACAATAATCTGTCCCTCACAGAAGCAGCAGGAACCTCTCTCTACACCAGTATGAGATGATTTTAGAACAATAATCTGTCCCTCACAGGAGCAGCAGGAACCTCTCCCTATAGCACTATGAGATGATTTAAGAACAATAATCTGTACCTCACAGGAGCAGCAGGAACCTCTCCCTATAGCAGTATGATATGATTTTAGAACAATAATCTGTCCCTTACAGGAGCAGCAGGAACCTCCCCCTACACCAGTATGAGATGATTTTAGAACAATAATCTGTCCCTCACAGGAGCAGCAGGAACTTCTCCCCATAGCACTATGAGATGATTTTAGAACAATAATCTGTCCCTCACAGGAGCAGCAGGAACCTCTCCCTATAGCACTATGAGTTGGTTTTAGAACAATAATCTGTCCCTCACATGAGCAGCGGAAACCTCCCCCTATAGCACTATGAGATGATTTTAGAACAATAATCTGTCACTCACAGGGGCAGCAGGAACCTCTCCCTATGGCATTATGATATGATTTTAGAACAATAATCTGTCCTTCACCGGAGCAGCAGGAACCTCTCTTTATAGCACTATGAGATGGTTTAAGAACAATAATCTGTCCCTCACAGGAGCAGCAGGAACCTCTCCCTATAGCAGTATGATATGATTTTAGAACAATAATATGTCCCTCACAGGAGAAGCAGGAACCTCTCACTAAGCACTATGAGATGATTTTAGAACAATAATCTGCCCCTCACTGGAGCAGAAGGAACTTCTCCTTACCCCAGTATGAGATGATTTTAGAACAATGATCAGTCCCTCACAGAAGCGCAGGAACCTCTCCCTATAGCACTTTGATATGATTTTAGAATAATAATCTGTCCCTCACAGGAGCAGCAGGAACCTCTCCTACACCAGTATGAGATCATTTTAGAACAATAATCTCTCCCTCACAGGAGTAGCAGGAACTTCTCCCTATAGCAGTATGATATGATTTTAGAACAATAATCTGTCCCTCACAGGAGCAGCAGGAACCTCTCGCTACACCAGTATGAGATGATATTAGAACAATAATCTGTCCCTCACAGGAGCAGCAGGAACCTCTCCCTATAGCAGTATGATATGATTTTATAACAATAATCTGTCCTTCACAGGAGCAGCAGGAACCTCTCCCTACACCAGTATGAGATGATTTTAGAACAATAATCTGTCCCTCACAGGAGCAGCAGGAACCTCCTCTATAGAACTATGATATAATTTTAGAACAATAATCTGTCCCTCACAGGAGCAGTAGGAATTTCTCCCTATAGCACTATGAGATGATTTTAGAACAATAATCTGTCCCTCACAGAAGCAGCAGGAACCTCTCACTATAGCACTATTATATGGTTTTTGAACAATAATCTGCCCCTCGCAGGAGAAGCAGGGACCTCTCCTTATAGCACTATGATATGATTTTAGAACAATAATCTGTCGCTCACAAGAGCAGCAGGAAACTCTTCCTATAGCACTATGAGATGATTTTAGAACAATAATCTGTCCCTCACAGAAGCAGCAGGAACCTCTCCATATAGCAGTATGATATGATTTTAGAACAATAATCTTTCCTTTACAGGAGCAGCAGGAATTTCTCCCTATAGCACTGATACGATTTTAGAACAATAATCTGTCCCTCACAGGAGCAGCAGGAACCTCTCCCTATAGCAGTATGATATTATTTTAGAACAATAATCTGTCCCTCACAGGAGTAGCAGAAATCTCTCCCTATAGCACTATGAGATGATTTTAGAACAATAAGCGGTCCCTCACAGAAGCAGCAGGAACCTCTCCCTATAGCAGTATGATATGATTTTAGAACAATAATCTGTCCCTCACAGGAGCAGCAGGAATTTCTCCCTATAGCACTGAGATTATTTTAGAACAATAATCTGTCCCTCACAGGAGCAGAAGGAAACTCTCCCTATAGCACTTTGAGTTGATTTTAGAATAATAATCTGTCCCTCACAGGAGCAGCAGGAACCTCTCCCTATAGCACTGTAAGATGATTTTAGAACAATAATCTGTCCCTCACAGGAGCAGCAGGAACCTCTCCCTATAGCACTATGATATGATTTTAGAACAATAATCTGTCCCTCACGGGAGCAGCAGGAACCTCTCCTACACCAGTATGAGATCATTTTAGAACAATAATCTCTCCCTCACAGGAGCAGCAGGAACTTCTCCCTATAGCAGTACGATATGATTTTAGAACAATAATCTGTCCCTCACAGGAGCAGCAGGAACCTCTCCCTATAGCACTATGATATGATTTTAGAACAATAATCTGTCCCTCACAGGAGCAGCAGGAACCTCTCCTACACCAGTATGAGATCATTTTAGAACAATAATCTCTCCCTCACAGGAGCAGCAGGAACTTCTCCCTATAGCAGTATGACATAATTTTAGAACAATAATCTGTCCCTCACAGGAGCAGCAGGAACCTCTCCCTACACCAGCATGAGATGATTTTAGAACAATAATCTGTCCCTCACAGGAGCAGCAGGAACCTCTCCCTATAGCACTATGATAAGATTTTAAACAATAATCTGTCCCTCACAGGAGCAGCAGGAACCTCTCCCTATAGCACTATGATATGATTTTAGAACAATAATCTGTCCCTCACAGGAGCAGCAGGAACTTCTCCCTATAGCAGTATGATATGATTTTAGAACAATAATCTGTCCGTCACAGGAGCAGCAGGAACCTCTCCCTACACCAGTATGAGATGATTTGAGAACAATAATCTGTCCCTCACAGGAGCAGCAGGAACTTCTCCCTATAGCACTATGAGATGATTTTAGAACAATAATCTGTCCCTCACAGAAGCAGCAGGAACCTCTCACTATAGCACTATGATATGGTTTTTGAACAATAATCTGTCCCTCGCAGGAGAAGCAGGGACCTCTCCTTCTAGCACTATGATATGATTTTAGAACAATAATCTGTCGCTCACAAGAGCAGCAGGAAACTCTTCCTATAGCACTATGAGATGATTTTAGAACAATAATCTGTCCCTCACAGAAGCAGCAGGAACCTCTCCCTATAGCAGTATGATATGATTTTAGAACAATATTCTTTCCTTTACAGGAGCAGCAGAAATTTCTCCCTATAGCACTGAGACGATTTTAGAACAATAATCTGTCCCTCACAGGAGCACAAGGAACCTCTCCCTATAGCACTATGAGATGCTTTAAGAACAATATTCTGTCCCTCACAGGAGCAGCAGGAACCTCTCCCTATAGCAGTATGATATTATTTTAGAACAATAATCTGTCCCTCACAGGAGTAGCAGGAATCTCTCCCTATAGCACTATAAGATGATTTTAGAACAATAATCTGTCCCTCACAGGAGCAGCAGGAACCTCTCCCTATAGCACTATGAGATGATTTTAGAACAATAATCTGTCCCTCACAGGAGCAGCAGGAATTTCTCCCTATAGCACTGAGAATATTTTAGAACAATAATCTGTCCCTCACAGGAGCAGAAGGAAACTCTCCCTATAGCACTTTGAGTTGATTTTAGAATAATAATCTGTCCCTCACAGGAGCAGCAGGAACCTCTCCCTATAGCACTATGAGATGATTTTAGAACAATAATCTGTCCCTCACAGGAGCAGCAGGAATTTCTCCCTATAGCACTATGAGATGATTTTAGAACAATAATCTGTCCCTCAGATTAGCAGCAGGAATTTCTCCCTATAGCGCTGAGATGATTTTAGAACAATAATCTGCCCCTCACAGGGGCAGAAGGAAACTATCCCTATCGCACTTTGAGTTGATTTTAGAATAATAATCTGTCCCTCACAGGAGCAGCAGGAACCTCTCCCTATAGCACTATGAGATGATTTTAGAACAATAATCTGTCCCTCACAGGAGCAGCAGGAACCTCTCCCTTTAGCACTATGAGATGCTTTAAGAACAATATTCTGTCCCTCACAGGAGCAGCAGGAACCTCTCCCTATAGCAGAATGATATTATTTTAGAACAATAATCTGTCCCTCACAGGAGCAGCAGAAACCTCTCCCTATAGCACTATGAGATGATTTTAGAACAATAATCTGTCCCTCACAGGAGCAGCAGGAACATCTCCCTATAGCACTATGAGATGATTTTAGAACATAGTGCCATTAACCCACGCGCGGTCGGCCACGAACGAGCGGTGATCCCCACTTAATGGCGGCGACCCGCCTAACGCAGAGCTCCGAACAGTCAGTGCAAAGAACGGTGATCCACACCAAATGGCAGCGAACCGCTTGACACAGAGCTCCGAACGGTCAGTGCAAGGTGCGGTACTGTGGGGGGGGAGGGGGGGTGGGGGGGACGGGAGATAATCCTCAAAGGGGTACCACCCAGTATGTCCCTCTAATGGACCCCCACCGGCCGGCTACCACAGAAGTTGCCCAGGTGCCCACTCTCCGCGCCCCTAGGGCGGAAGAGGGGTCCACTCACCAATCCGACGGGCACAGCGGGTAGCCACCCGGAGCAGACTTACCTCCCCAGAAAGAGGCATGCTGCTGGCCAGGCCACTGGACAGGCGAACCAGTCACTGGGCTCTAGTGGGTTTTAGCCACTGGCTGCCCGCACGGAACGGGTGCTATGCGGTGGGCCCCCGCTAAGGGTAGCTCGCATAGTGTCGGCCGGACTGGGGAAAGTTTTGGATTCGAGATATCCTCTATACCACCAGTCAGCTTCTTGATAGCAGTCTTCATCAGACGAATCTTCAGGAGACCGCAGATCCCATAGGGAACCAGGTCTACTCCTTGCACTAGGCAATAAAAAACTGTTGTGCTGTACAGGGCAGGGGGATTATATGCTAAGGTGAGGACGGCCCCCTGGGAGGGGCCAACCTATGCTTTTGTTTATTTTGCCTAGTCTACTTCTAGTGAGATGAGCATAACCCCATGTGTCATAAGAAGGCTGCGTCTTTCAGTGAACGGAAGAGTAAAACTGATTAATGTCTAAGAAAAGAAAAAAAAAACATTGATGGTTTTTCGGAGATGGTACTGCGCAGCCTATTATCCAAGCATAAACAGACAAAAACTAGTATAATCAATGTGATGGCTCAATAGACAGTTCTCATGTGTCACAGTGTAGGATACCCTAGACGCCAGAGGACTTCTAAGCAGACTACTTCTGACGATAGTTCTTCGACTGACCACCATATCTCCTATAGAGCTTAGGTTTTGAAAGGGGTCAGGCCGGCTGTGATACGCTCGA
>BLSH010500000.1:49341-63769 GCA_018402905.1 Glandirana rugosa
CATTTTGCAGAACAGTGATATGGGTACTCCCGGCTTATTTATACTGTTTTGACACAGTTTGAAGATGATTTTAGAACAGTTCTATGGCCTCTAATGTTAATTAATACTTTTCAGACCCATTTTGAAGATGATCTCCATTTTTGCATTTTTTATGTTTTTATTTTTTTTTAAATATTTAAAGTTATTTCCCTGTCCCCATTTCTTTGTAGGTCACTTGTCCCACCCTTACCCACATTTCCTTCCTTTTGCAGACCTCTAGGACCTTCCAGGACTATTTTACAACACTTTTTGTACCTAAAAGTCCGGGTCTCCATTGATTTCAATGGGGTTCGGGGTCCGGGACAAAGTTCGTGTTCTGTCCGGACCCGAACCCGGACTTTGTCCCGAAGTTCTGCCGAACCAGCAGAACCCGGACTTCTAGAAGTTCGCTCAACTCTACTCTTAACCACTTCAATACCGGGCACTTAGAACACTTCCGGCCCAGACCAATTTTCACCTTTCAGTGCTGTTGCGCTTTGAATGACAATTGCGCGGTCCTGTGATGCTGTACCCAAACAAACTTTTTATCATTTTGTTCCCACAAATAGAGCTTTCTTTTGGTGGTATTTGATCACCCCTGCAGCTTTTATTTTTTATGCTATAAATAAAAAAAGACCGAAAATTTTGAAAAAAAAAAACATTTTCCTTTGTTTCTGTCACAAAAATTTGTATAAAGTACATTTTCTCCTTCACTGACGAGCACTGATGTGGCTACACTGATGGGCACTGATGAGGCTAGACTGACAGGCACTGAGGAGGCAGTACAGATTGGCACTGATGAGGTGGCACTGATAAGGCTGCACTGATGATGGGGCACATATGCAGCACTGATGGGCGGCACTGATAAGCAACACTGACGGGCACTGATACGTGGCACTGATATGCGGCACTGATGGACAATCATAGGCGGCACTGATAGGTGGCACTGGGCACTGATAGGTGGCACTGCTGGGCACTGATATGTGGCACTTTTAGGTGGCACAGGTGGGCACTTATAGGTGGCATAGGTGGGCACAGATGGGCACAGATAGGTGGCACTGGTGGGCACTGGTGCATACAGCACTGTTAGGGATGGCAATGGCAGGCATCATATATGGGCACAGTGCCATCCCTACAGTGCACTATATTGCCCTTACCTGGTGGTCTAGTGGGGGCTCCCTGGTGGTCCTGGACGGCCTCCTGATTTCCTCCCTGGTGGTCCTGGGTGGCCTCCTCGCAGTGTCCAGGGGGGGCTCCCTGGTGGTCCTGGTCGGCTCCCTGGTGGTCCAGTGGGGTGATCCAGAGGGGGGCTGCACTGATAAACGTTCAGCTCAGCCTCCCCCCCGTCAGGCAAGCAGCCGATCGGCTCTCCGCTGCTCAGGTCTGCAGACCTGAGCAGAGGAAAAGCCGATAAATGGCTCTTCCTATTTACACTGTGATCAGCCGTGATTGGTCACGGCTGATCACATTGTTAAAGGCTTCCACGGAAGCCTTTTACCTTGGTTGGTAATGCGGTGGGTCAGACTGACCCACGGCACCACCGATCGCCACGATCACAGATTATCCTGAGGACGTCAATAGATGCCCAGTCAGGATAATGAACCCCTCATCGGGACGTCATTTGTCAATACGCCGGACGGGAAGTGGTTAAAGTGACCATATTTTTTTTTTGTGAAAAACTTGGGGGGCCGCCACTGAGTTTCTCACAAAAGTGAGTACACCCCTCACATTTTTGTAAATATTTTATTCTATCTTTTCATGTGACAACACTGAAGAAATGACACTTTGCTACAATGTAAAGTAGTGAGGGTACAGCTTGTATAACAGTGTAAGTTTGCTGTCCCCTCAAAATAACTCAACACACAGCCATTAATGTCTAAACCGCTGGCAACAAAAGTGAGTACACCCCTTAGTGAAAATGTCCAAATTGGGCCCAAAGTGTCAATATTTTGTATAGCCCCATTTATTTCCAGCACTGCCTTAACCCTCTTGGGCATGGAGTTCACCAGAGCTTCACAGGTTGCCACTGGAGTCCTTTTCCACTTCTCCATGACAACATCATGGAGCTGGTGAATGTTAGAGACCTTGCGTTCCTCCACCTTCCGTTTGAGGATGCCCCACAGATGCTCAATAGAGTTTAGGTCTGGAGACATGCTTATCCAGTCCACCTTTACCCTCAGCTTCTTTAGCAAGGCAGTGGTCATCTTGGAGGTGTGTTTGGGGTCATTATCATGTTGGAATACTGCCCTGTGGCATGTCTCCAAAGGGAGGAGATCATGCACTGCTTTAGTATGTCACAGTATATGTTGCCATTCATGGTTCGCTCGATGAACTGTAGCTCCCCAGTGCACTCATGCAGACCCAGATTATGGCACTCCCACCACCTTGCTTGACTGTAGGCAAGACACACTTGTCTTTGTACTCCTCACCTGGTTGCCACCACAGATGCTTGACACCCTCTGAACCAAATAAGTTTATCTTGGTCTCATCAGACCACAGTTCCAGTAATCCATGTCCTTAGTCTGCTTGTCTTCAGCAAACTGTTTGCGGGCTTTCTTGTGCATCATCTTTACAAAAGGCTTCCTTCTGGAACGACAGCCATGCAGACCAATTTGATGCAGTGCGCAGCATATGGTCTGAGCACTGACAGGCTGACCCCCCACCCTTCAACCTCTGTAGCAATGCTGGCATCACTCATCTATTTCACAAAGACAACCTCTGGATATGATGCTGAGCATGTGCACTCAATATCTTTAGTCGACCATGGCGAGGCCTGTTCTGAGTGGAAGTACAAGTCATGTTCACCATTACTGGCAACCCCTGCTTCTCTGGGCACTGCTCTTCCTGTCTCACCTTCAGGGAAGCACTGCACTTAGCCTCAAGGGAAGCCCTCTAACATCTCGGCCTCACATCAGGTACCTGAGAGCAAGGTTGCATTGGATGTTCAGGTGTGATGAACAGGAGGATGAGGATGACAGGGGGTAGGATTTTATGCATGTTTGCAGTGGATGGCCAGGTGTGATGAGGATGACAGGGGGTAGGGTTTTATGCATAAAATAAATAAAAGGAATGGCGCTGTCCCGAGCACTCCAAAGGACACAAATTCTAGTGAAAAAAATAAATAGCAGCAGCTCCTACTTGAGGAAGGTAGGAACCCCTTCCTCTTTTGAAAGAGGCCATGATCATGTGAGTGGAGGATTGCGAGAGAGGAGTGGAGCACAGAAACCTAAAATCGCTTTTTATGCGTCACGAGTGGGGAAGTGGAGATGAGGACCGTGTAAACAGAGGAGTGGTGTCCGGAGGCAGGAGGGGAGCCACCCACAGGATATAAAGACCCCATTTTACCTCAGGTGTACTACCCCTGTGGGGGTGCGGAAATGTGGTGAGTGGGGACCCAAAAGGGGAGCACGTGTGGAAGTCACCTTTTTGCAGCTTTACACAGAAGAAGCACTAAAGTCACCTTTAATATACTTTTTGTATTTTTCTGATTTTTATATATTTTTTCACAACCTTTGCATTAGTCACATATTTTTTAAGTGAATTTTTTATGAAACTGAACACAAGACTGATTATGGACCATTTCAAATGATATATGAGAATGAATTTTAAATTTGCACACTGCACTTAATGTTAACGCTGATTTGGTATAAAAAACTTTTTCTGGGTATAGTTAGCTTTCCAGTTGGGATAGGGGATTGCAATATTTCCTCTGAATATCCCCCTTCTTACCACTAGAAATTATTATATTTATTTTTTTCACTAGAATTTGTGTCCTTTGGAGTGTTAGGGACAGCGCCATTCCTTTTATTTATTTTATTTTTCTTCCCTCCAAGGAGGGAGTCCCTGGAAGGCAGCAGTCTCGCATTATAGTTTACTATCCTAAGCGCGGAAATATAACGTATTTATTTTTAGGGTTTTATGCATGTTTGCAGCAAATGGCCGGGTGTGATGAACAGGAGGATGACAGGGGGTTGGGTTTTATGCATGTTTGCAGTAGATGGCCAGGTGTGATGAACAGGAGGATGAAGATGACAGGGGGTGGAGTGTTTGCAAAAGTAAAAGTATAAAGATATCTATGACCTCAATATGCACGGCTGCAGGCTGCAACTGATGCTGCAAAAACATGTCACATAGTTACATAGTGAGGTTGAAAAAAGACACAAGTCCATCAAGTCCAACCTATGTGTGTACTTTTATGTCAGTATTACATTGTATATCCCTCAATGTTGTGGTCCCTTAGGTGCCCATCTAATAGTTTTTTAAATTATCTATGCTCCCAGCTGAAACCACTGTTTGTGGAAGAGAATTCCACATCCTTACTGCTCTTACCATAAAGAAACCTCTACGCAGCTTAAGGTTAAACCGCCTTTCCTCTATTTTTAATGAATGGCCGCGTGTCTTTGTGTGCTCCCTTTGCGCGGAATAGTTTTGTCCCCATTGTGGGGTCACCAGTACAGTATTTGTACATTGAAATCATATCCCCTCTCAAACGTCTCTTTTCCAGAGAGAATAAGTTCAGTGCTTGTAATCTTTCCTCATAACTAAGGTCCTTCAGACCCTTAATTAGCTTTGTTGCCCTTCCCTGAACCCTTTCTAGTTCCAGGACATCCTTCCTGAGGACTGGTGCCCAGAACTGGATTGCATACTCCAGGTGTGGCCTCACCAGAGACTTGTAGAGGGGGAGAATTATTGATTTATCCCTGGAGTTTATCCCCTTTTTGATGCATGCCAATATTTTGTTGGTTTTGCCTGCCGCAGCTTGGCATTGCATGCCTTTGCTGAGCCTGTTCTCTACTAGGACCCCTAGGTTCTTTTCCATTCTAGATTCCCCCAGTGGCTCTCCCCCTAGTGAGTAGTTTGTGTTCATATTCTTGGTACCCAAATGCATTATTTTACATTTTTCTACATTAAACTGTTTGTAAAAAAAAAAAAAAAATCTCATTTGCCACTTATCTGCCCACCCCTTTAATTCATTCAGATCTTCTTGTAAGGTTTCCACATCCTGTGGAGAAATGTATTGCCCTGCTTAGCTTGGTATCGTCTGCAAATATTGAGATTGAGCTATTAACCCCATCCTCCATATCGTTTATGAATAAATTGAATAGGATTGATCCTAGGACAGATCCCTGGGAGACCCCACTTTCCACACCAGACCATTCCGAGTACTCCCCATTTATCCCCACCCTCTGGACTCTGGTAACCAGTTTTCAATCCAGGTACTCGCCCTTTGATCCATGCCGACAGACCTTAGTTTGTACATTAAGCGTATATGGGGAACTGTATCAAATGCTTTTGCAAAATCTAGATACACCACATCAACAGGCCTTCCTTTATCTAGATGGCAGCTCACCTCCTCATAGAAGGTTAATAGATTGGTTTGGCATGAACGATTCTTCATGAAACCGTGCTGATTACTGCTAATGATTCCTTACAATAATCTTGTATATAAACCCTTATTATGCCCTCCAAGAGCTTGCATATTATTGATATTAAGCTAACTGGCCTGTAGTTTCCAGGGATATATCTTGGTCCTTTTTTATATGTTGGTGCTACATTGGCTTTTCGCCAATCAGCTGGTACCATATCAGTCAGTAGACTGTTGTTAAAAATGAGGTACAGTGGTCTGGCAATTTCTTGACTGAGTTCCTTAAGGACCCTCGGGTGCAAGCCATCTGGTCCTGGTGACTCATTAACATTAAGTTTTTCAAGTCTATTCCTAATTTGATCCTCAGTTAGCCATGAGGGTGCTTCCTGTGACATGCCGTGAGGTCCTACATTATAGTTTCGAATACTTGAGCCCCCTGTTTCCTTCGTGAATACTGAGGAGAAAAATGAGTTTAACACCTTTGCCATCTCTCCATCCTTGGTAACCAAATTCCCTTCATCATTTTTTTTTATGGAGCCAATATGATCTGACCTCCCTCTCTTACTAATTATATACTTAAAGAATTTCTTGGGATTCTTTTTACTCTCCTCAGCTTTGTGTCTTTCATGTTCTATCTTAGCCACCCTGACTGCACCCTTACATTCCTTATTGCATACCTTATAAAGATGGAATGCTAACAGAGACCCCTCAGCCTTGTATTTTTTGAAGGCCTTGTCCTTTGCCTTTTGTATGTACTTTTACGTCGGAGTTAAGCCACCCTGGTTTTTTATTAGCTCTTCTAAACTTATTTCCCATTGGGATACACTGGCTAATACCTTTGTTTAGTATGTCCTTGAAGCACTCCCATTTTTCACCCGCATTCTTTGTTCCTAGAATTTTATCCCAGCTAACATTTTCCAGCAAGGAGTGTAGTTTATGGAAGTTGGCTTTCTTAAAATTCAGTCTTTGTATACTCCTTATGTAACTAATTGACCTGTGATCGCTATTTCCTAGATTGCCCCTTACTTCCACATCTGTGATCAGGTCTGTGTTGTTAGTAATCAGAAGGTCTAATAATGCTTTTTTTCTAGTTGGTGCATTTACCATCTGACCCATGAAATTGTTCTGCAATACCTTGGCGCTTCAGGTCTTTGTGAGAATGTGTACAATGGAGTTATCTCATTTATGGAATCACTGCAGTCTGTGTCCATGTGCTTTTATGGGAGGTCCATGATTCTAGATGCGATATCCCACCCACTATGTTATTTTTTTTAGTTACAGGGCGTGGAGGAGGAGGGAGGGTCTGGGCAGTGATTTAGAATCTGTATACACACATTTGTGATGTAAATACCATGTGACCTGAAAACTCGAAACAGGAAACACAGGTTACAACAATGTATGCGTGTAGTATAACATTACAGAAGTAGACCCAGCAAGCAGGAAGTATCTGATGTCAGAATGGGGCGGGTTCGCTCAGTTACGCCCCTTCTTATAAAAGTACTGTCATCGTGAAGACCGCCCATTCGGCAAGACGCACAGGGGCTGGACTGCACCAGCGGAGAGAGCGGTGGTGGGGAAAGAAGATCAAGATGAAGATGAAGATTGAAGACGAAGAGAGGAAGCAAGAAGACTAAAAGAAGAAGGAGCGGGCCAGGAGAAGATGGAGGAAGAAAGAGCTATAATACAAAATAAAGGACTTGTCAAAAACTGCCTATTGGTTTTTTTTTTACACTACACTCCTTTTTTGGTGAAGGGGTAGCTTCCAGATTCTGATAAGCCCCCTGCCCTCAGACCCCCACAACCACCGGCCAGGGTTGTGGGGATGAGGCCCTTCTCCCCATCAACATGGGGACAAGGTGCTTTGGGGGGGACCTCAAAGCATTCTCCCCATGTTGAGGGCATGTGGCCTGGTATGGTTCGGAGGGGGCGCTCGCTCGCCCCCAGCCCCTCCTGCCATGCCAGGGCTGCGTGCTCAGATCAGGGTCTGGTTTGGATTTTGGGGGGGAACCCACACCATTTTTTTTTAATTTGGCGCTGGGTTCCCCTTAAAATCCATACCAGACCTGAAGGGGCTGGTTTGGATTTTGGGGGGGACTGCACTTCATTTTTTTTTTAATTTTGGCACGGGGTTCCCCTTAAATTCCATACCAGATGTGAAGGGCCTAGTTTTGATTTTGGGGGGAACCACACGTCATTTTTTTGTTTATTTTGGAGTGAGCCCTGCTGTTGTAAATTAGTTAAATTGTGATAAAATCCCCCAGTCAAACAGGTGGTGAAAAATTGGGCCTTGTGTGTTGGCGTTGCCAAAACACTGTAACCCCTTGCAGTTATTCTTGTTGGACGGAGGAACTGGGCCTGATGTAAATTAGTTTACAAATTCTGACGAAAACCCCCAGTCAAACAGGTGGCCAAAAATTGGGCCTTGTGTGCTGGTGGTGCCAGAACACTGTAATACCTTGCAGTTACTCTTGTTGGAAGGAAGAACCTGGGCCTGATGTTGTAAATTAGTTTAACCACTTAAACCCCGGAGCCCTTTTTTACACTTGTTGTTTACAAGTTAAAATCATTTTTTTTGCTAGAAAATTACTTAGAACCCCCAAACATTATATTTTTTTTCAAACACCCTAGGGAATTAAATGGCGATTGTTGCAATACTATTTGTCACAGGGTATTTGCGCAACGGTCTTTCAAGCGCAATTTTTTTGGGAAAAAAATGCTTTTTTGAGTTAAAATAAGACAACAGTAACGTTAGCTCAATTTTTTTATATATTGTGAAAGAGGATGTTACGCCGAGTAAATAGATGCCATGCATGTTAGGGTTGAAAGTTGCGCACACTTTCGAAATGGCGACAAACTCCGGTACTTAAAAATCTCCATAGGCGACGCTTTAAAACATTTTTACGGTTACCAGGTTAGAGGTGCAGAGGAGGTCTTTTGCTAGAATTACTGCTCACACTCTGGCGATCGCGGCGATACCTCGCATGTGTGGTTTGAACACCATTTTCATATGCGGACGTGACTTACATATGCGTTTTCTTTGCTGCGTGAGCTCCCGGTTACGGTGGAGCTTTAAAATTTTTTTTTTTATTTTATTATATTTTTTCTCTTAACACTTTTTCTTTTAAAAAAATAAAAAAAAAGACTGATCACTTTTATTGCTATCACAAGGAATGTAAACATCCCTTGTGATAGTAATATATGGTGACAGGTACACTTTATGGAAGGATGGTGGGTCCCATCTCTCCTTTGCACTTCACAGTCTTCAGATTGCCAAAAACGGGGAGTCTGAATACTGTCATTTTTTTAACACTGGCACCGTTTCCAGCCGAGTAAACCAGAAGTGACGTTCTGGTGTTGCTTCTGGAAATGTACAAAGAAGTCCCGATTGAAGCTGATTCTGGCTTCCACAGGGACTCCACACAGCTGCCAGAAGTGTTGGATCGGAGCTCCAGTCTCCTGGTGGGACGGGAGACCGGAGAAGAGTGGCGGACGGTGGCGGGAGGGGAGGTTGGCCCCTCCCGCTCCCTGGGATAAAGGCCGATCGGCTTCCGAGCCGGATCGGCCATTATCACCGAATAGCCGGCCGCCTGTTCTAAAAAACGATACTGGGGTATAGCCTGTAGCCCCTTGCAGTTACTTTTGTTGGGCGCAGAAATGGGCCATTCAGTTGTAAATTAGTGTAACCACTTAACGCGGATCGCTGTTTATAAACCGTGGCAGGTTTAAGTGGAAGTATCGGGGTATAGTCTGCAGCTACAGGCTATACCCTGGTACAGTTTTTTAGAGCAGGCGGCCGGCTATCCGTTGATAACAGCCAATCTGGCTCGGGAGCCGCTCAGTCGTTATCCCAGGCAGCGGGAGGGGACATCCCACCCCCCTCCCGCCGCTCTTCTCTGGCCTCCCGTCCCACCGGGAGACTGGAGCTCCGATCTGACGCTTCTGGCCGCTCTGTGGAGACCCTGTGGAAGCCGGAATCGGCTTTGATCGTGACTCCTTCATACATTCCCCGAAGCAACAATACAAGGTCCCTCCCGGTTTACTCGGCGGCTAACGACGCCGGGTTTAAAAAAATGACAGTATTCGGAATCGCCGTTTTTGGTTATCTGAATACTGTGAAGTGTAAAGGAGGGATGGGGGGGTCTTTTAGACCCCACATCCTTCCATAAAGAGTACATGTCACCATATATTACTATCACAAGGGATGTTTACATTCCTTGTGATAGCAATAAAAGTGATCCGATTTTTTTTTTTTTTTTTTTTAAAGGAAGTGTTAAGATGAAAAATATAATACAATAAACAAAAAAATTGAAAGCGCCACCGCCCCCTGCGAGCTCGTGCAGCAAAGAAAAAGCATACGTAAGTCATGAAAACAGTATTCAAACCACACATGTGAGGTATCGCCGCAATCGCCAGAGTGTGAGCAGTAATTCTAGCAAAAGACCTCCTCTGCACCTCTAACCTAGTAACCGTTAAAAATTTTTAAAGCATTGCCTATGGAGATTTTTAAGAATCGGAGTTTGTCACCATTCCACGAGTGTGCACAATTTTCAACCCTAACATGTATAGTATCTATTTACTCGGCGTAACATCCTCTTTCACAATATACAAAAAATTGGGTTAACTTTACTGTTGTCTTATTTTTTAACTCAAAGTGTTTTTTCTCTTCCAAAAAAAAAAGCACTTGAAAGACCGTTGCACAAATACTCTGTGACAAAAAGTATTGCAATGATTGCCATTTTATTCTCTAGGGTGTTAGAACCCCCAAACATTATATATTTTTTTAAAGTAATTTTCTATAAAAAAAAACTGGATTTTAACTTGTAAACAACAAATGTAAAAAAGGGCTCTGGGGGTTAAGGGGTTAAAAACTATATATATTTTAATACACCATGTCAAGTGTACTATATACCGTATGGACAGATATATAGTGGATAGAGTTGAGCGAACCCGAACTGTAAAGTTCGGGTTCGTACCAGACTTTAGGGTGTCTGTGTCCCGAACCCGGACATTTGAGAAAAAGTCTGGGTTCAGGGTTCGGGTATTTTTTCATGCCTTTTGAATAGCTGCAGGGTTTGTTTCACTCGTTTGCCTTTAGAAGCCATCACAGCCATGCCTACTAATGGCATGGCTGTGATTGGCCAGTGCATCATGTGACCCAGCCTCGATATAAGCTGGAGTCACGTAGCGCTGCATGTCACATGATCTCAGACTAGTGTAGGGAGAGGAAGCTGCCGCCGCTGTGAGGGACAGGTTACCGTTATAAAATCATCTCATACTGGTGTAGGGAGAGGTTCCTGCTGCTGGTGTGAGGGATAGATTACCATTATAAAATCATCTCATACTGGTGTAGGGAGAGGTTCCTGCTGCTGGTGTGAGGGACAGATTACCATTATAAAATCATCTCATACTGGTGTAGGGAGAGGTTCTTGCTGCTGGTGTGAGGGACAGATTAGCGTTATAAAAAAATAATATAAATTTGTGATAAATAGTACATTTGAGTCCAGAATGAGGAGAGCGTCAAATAAGGCACGTGGTCGCGGTGTTGGTGGTGTTGGTGAAGCTCCTGTTGCAAGGAGAGGATGTGGTCGATCTGTGCCAGCTACACGCACAAGTGAAACACCTTCCTCGGGTGCGAGTAGCTGACAGAACCTTCAACATTATATGGTAGGCCCGAATGCCGCTCAACGAATGGTGAGGCCAGAAGAAGTACAGGCGATAGTAGATTGGGTGGCAGACAATGCCTCCAGTTCCTTCACATTGTCTCCCACCCGGTCCCTTGCTGAAAGCTCAGAGTTGGCACCTGAACCCCATGGCCATCTGAATTTCACCTCAGCCCCTTGTAAATTAGCCAAGCAGTCTGAGCCCCAAGTTATGCAGCAGTCTCTTATGTTTTTTGATGACTCTGCTGGTGTGCATTCCGTGGGCCATCCACATAGCCCTGCCCCAGAAGTGGAAGACATTGAGTGCACCGATGCCCAACCACTTCTGTTTCAGGATGAGGACATGGAAACACCACCACAGCACGTCTCTGATAATGACAAAACTGCTGCGGCTTTCTACAGTGTGCAGATTGACAAGGAGGGCAGTGGTGAAGAGTGGGTGGAAGATGATGTGGAGTATGATGAGGTCCTAGACCCCACATGGAATGAAGGTCATGCGAGTGACGTGTGCAGTTTGGAGGAAGAGGTGGTGGTCGCACAGAGGCACCAGCACAGCAAAAGAGGAAGCAGGTTGCAAAAGCAGAGCGACCGTCCCCTAGACAGTACACCTGCTACTACCCACCGCATCCAGGGACCTAGCACACCAAAGGCAGCTCAAAGGAGTTCCCTGGCGTGGCAGTTCTTCAGACAATGTGCTGACGACAAGACATGAGTGGATTGCACGCTGTGCAACGAGAGCCTGAAGCGAGGCATAAATGTTCTAAACCTGAGCACAACCTGCATGACCAGGCATCTACATGCAAAGCATGAGCTGCAGTGGAATAAGCGCCTCAAAATCCAAGAAAGGTCTCGGGCTCCTCCTGCTTCCTCTTCTGCTGCTGCCTCGGCCTCTTCCTCCACCTCTAAAGTGCCAGTGTCACCTGCCACCCAGCAAACAGACGATGTGACAGCAACGCCACCATGTCCGCCACCATCCCCAAGCATTTCCACACCATGGTCCCATGGAAGCTTACAGCTGTCCATCTCCCAAACACTGGAGAGAAAGAGGAAGTACCCCCCTACCCACTCGCAATCCCTGGCCCTGAATGCCAGCATTTCCAAATCCCTGGCCTTTGAAATGCTGTCATTCCGTCTGGTGGACACGGACAGTTTTAAAAACCTGATGGCGGTGGCTGTCCCACAGTGCGTGGTTCCCAGCCGCCACTACTTTTCCAGGGGAGCAATCCCTTCCCTGCACAAACAAGTCGAGGACAAGATCAAGTGTGCACTGCACAACGCCATCTGTGGCAAGGTCCACATAACCACTGATACATAGACCAGTAAGCACGGGCAGGGACGCTATATCTCGCTAACTGCACACTGGGCAAATGTAGTGGCGGATGGGCCTGAGGCGGATAGCAGTTTGGCGCATGTCCTTCCGCCACCGAGGATTGCAGGGCATTTCTCTTTGCCTCCTGTTGCCTCCTCCTCCTCCTATTCCGGTTCCTCCTCCTCTACCACCTCCTCATCCGGTCAGCGTAACACCTCCACCACCAACTTCAGCACATCCAGGGGGAAATGACAGCAGGCTGTTTTAAAACTGATATGTTTGGGGGATAAACCCCACACTGCGCAGGAGCTGTGGACGGGCATTGAACAACAGACCGATGAGTGGTTGTTGCCACTGAGCCTCAAGCCCGGCCTGGTGGTGTGCGATAATGGGAGAAATCTCGTAGCAGCTCTGGGCCTAGCCGGTTTGACGCACATCCCTTGCCTAGCGCATGTGCTGAATTTGGTGGTGCAGAAATTTCTAAAAAAACTACCCGGATATGTCAGAGCTGCTGCAGAAAGTGCGGGCCGTCTGTGCGCGCTTTCGGCGTACTCACCTTGCTGCTGCTCGCCTGTCTGTGCTGCAGCGGAACTTGCTGCTGAAGAGATTGTGCGAGCAGCAGCAGGTAATAGTGGAGTTTCAGCTGCAGCACACATGGGTCAGTCGGTCTGCGGAACAGCACCACTTCACCACCAACGAGTGGGCCTCCATGGGAGACCTGTGTACCATATTGCGGTGTTTCAAGTACTCCACCAACATGGCCAGTGCCGATGGCGCTGTTCTCAGCGTTACTATCCCACTTCTATGTCTCCTTGAAAAAACACTTCGGGCGATGATGGAAGAGGATGTGGCACAGGAGGAGGAGGAAGAGGGGTCATTTCCACGGTTATCAGGCCAGTCATTCATAAGTTGCTTGGAGGGTGGGTTCCTGCACCAACATAGGCCAGGTAAAAATGTTTCAAGCCAGGGCACAGTTCTGGAGGATGAGGAAGACGAGGATGATGAGGAGGAGGAACTTTGTTCACAGCAGGGTGGCACCCAACGCAGCTCATGGGCATCACTGGAGCATGGCTGGGGGGATACGGAGGATACAGAAGATACACCTCCCACAGAGGACAGCTCTGGCACACATGAGCGACTACATGCTGCAGTGCCTGCACAATGACAGCCGAGTTGCCCACATTGTAACTTGTGCTGATTACTGGGTGGCCATCCTGCTGGATCCCCGTTACAAGGACAATGTGCCGTCCTTAATTCCCTCACTGGAGCATGATCGGAACGCTGCTGAGGGCATTCATTAACGCAGCTGTGGCACCGCCAGCACCTCAGAAGGCAGGGTTAGCATGGCTGAAATGTGGAGAAGCTTTGTCAGCAGCACGCCACAACAAACAGCACCACCAGCTGATAGGCAACGTCGTCCTGCAGCCGGTGTATTGTCTGAACATGTGTTTAGCACGGCAGGGGGCGTTATCACAGACAAGCGCAGCCACCTGTCCGCAGCCAACGTGGACAAGCTAACCTTTATTAAAATGAACCAGGCATGGATCCCACAAGACTTGACTGTACCTTGTGAATAGCCATTTATACCGGCCTCACACAGCCATTGGTATACTTAAGTGAACTTATCTTTTTTTTTTTTTTTTAATATGTTTCAATATTTTGGGGGCTACCCCAATTAAAAAAAACAAACAAACAAAAAACAGTGTTGGCTACCTCCTCCTCCTCCTCCACCGCCACTTCTACCACCTACACTGCCACGGACACCGCCTCCTCAACCTCCTACTCCCCATCCACCTCCTCCTCCATTTTTAATTTTTTTTATGTGATTTTAAGTTATTTTCCTATCCATATTTGTTTGCAGGGCACTTGCCCTACTCTTACCCTTTTGCAGCCCTCTAGCCCTTTCCAGGACTTTTTTAGAGACATTTTTGCGCCCAAAAGTTCGGGTCACCATTGACTTCAACGGGGCTCGCGAAGTTCGGCCGAACCCAAACATCCATATATAGTGAACACTAAATACGCGGTTTGTATATATATATATATATATATATATATATATATATATAGTGATATATA
>BLSH010500000.1:98581-119622 GCA_018402905.1 Glandirana rugosa
CCCCCCCCCCCCCCCCCCCCCCCCCACCAAAATGCACCTTCGCCTGTGTACACAAAAATCCTTGCACCGGCCCTGCTTGAATGATACTGTTCAATAAAAAAATCTTTCTCATTTTAAAAAATCCAATTAAACCAAATTTCATCATAAATTTAGGCCAGAATGTATTCTGCTACATGTCTTTGTTAAAAAAATCCTGATAAGTGTATGATAATAGGTTTGTGTGAAAGTTATAGAATCTACAAGCTATGCTATGCATCATTGAAAATTGATCAATCCTGATGTACTCACTGCCTATCTCATTTCTTGTGGCCCTAAAATGTCAGGACAGTATAAAACTCCCCAAATTACCCCTTTTGGGAAAGAAGACAGTCCAAGGTATTTAGTAAGAGGCATAGCAAGTTTTTTTGACGCTGTCATTTTTTTCCCCACAATTGTTTGGAAAATTAAGGCATTTTTTCCCCCACAAAATTGTCATATTGACAAGTTATTTCTCACGCATGGCGTAGGCATACTCGCAATTACACCCCAAAATATATTCTGTTACTCCTGAATATGGCGATACCACATGTGTGAGACTTTTCTACAGCCTGGCTACATACAGAGTCCCAACATTCAAGTAGCACCTTCAGGCATTCTAAAGGCATAAATTACACATCTGATTTCCTGACTACCTATCACATTTTTGAAGGCCCCGGAGCAGCAGGGCAATGGAATTACTCACAAAATGACCCCATTTTGGAAAGCAAACACCCCAATGTATATTCTATGAGGCATAAAGAGTCTTTTGAACATTTTTTTTCCCCAAGTTTTTGGAAAATGTGGAAAAAAAAAGGAAACTTTTTTTTTTACACAAAGTTGCCAATTTTTCAAATATTTCTAACACATAGCATGTACACACCAATAATTACACCCTAAAATACATTCTGCTACTCCTCCTGGCGATACCGCGTGTGAGACTTTTGCACAACCTAGCCACATTCAGAGGCTCAACATCCAAGTAGCACCTCCAGGCTTCTAACACATAGCATGTACATACCAAGAAATACACTCCAAAATACATTCTACCGAGCAAAGGGTAAAAAACAGATTACCTGTGGTTTTAGTACCATAGAGGTGATCAAATACCACCATAAGAAAGCTCTATTTGTGGGAAAAAAAGGGCGTCAATTTTATTTGGGTACAAAGCCGCACAACCGTGCAATTGTCAGTTAAAGCGATGCAGTGCTGAATCTCAAAAAGTGCTCTGGTCAGGAAGGGGGTAAATCCTTCCGGGCTGAAGTGGTTAAAGCGGCAGGCAAAGGCATCGTCAATAAACAGTCCAGGGTCAGTTTAGGTGGCAAGTAGAGGCATTGTTGATGAACAGTCCATGTTATACGGAAATGGCAGATAGCGGAAACTGGAAAAATATTTTCACTTCACATAAACTTCACATCATATGTGTAGTGATGTGTGATAGATTCAGAAGCACTCTCCCTGACTGGGAGGGACATTGGAGACAGTAGTATCAGGTGTCATGGCGAATTCCTTTACTTGAACATACACAACATTTTTTGGGGGTCTTGCGGCCTGTTTAGAAAAGATGACATACAAACAGGGCTAACTGAAACAAGTAAATGGCAACCTTTTTATACCAAAACAGTGATCTCCTGGTGGCCATGAAGGGCTGTAACATCTGGTCGTTCATATCCAATTTTTTTGGAAAGAATTCACTTTGAGTTAAAAATAAGACAACAGTAAAGTTAGCCCAATTTTTTCCATATTGTGAAAGATAATATTACGCCGAGTAAATTGATACCCAACATGTCATGTTTCAAAATTGCGCCCGCTCGTGGAATGGAGACAAACTTTGGCACTTCCTATAGGTTACCAGTTTTGAGTTACAGAGCTAAAATTATTGCTCTCGCTCTAACAATCATGGCGATACCTCATATGTGTGGTTTGAACACCGTTTGCATATGCGGGCAGGACGTACATATGCATTTGCTTCTGCGTGTGAGCTCAGTGGGACGGGGCGCTTCAATTTTTTTTTTCTTATTTATTTTACTTTTTATTTTTTATTTTTACTGTCCTTTAAAAAAAAAAAAGATCACTTTTATTCCTATTACAAGAAATGTAAACATTCCTTGTAATAGAAAAAAGCATGCCAGAACCTCTTAAATATGAGATCTGGGGTCAAAAAAACCTCAGATCTCATATTTACACTTAAATGCAATATTCAATAATAAATAAATAAATAAAATAACATTTAAAAAAAAAAGTCTCCTTTTAAGGGCTATGGGAAGAAGTGACGTTTGACCTCGCTTCCGCCCGGCAATGCTATGGAGCCGAGTGGGTGGCATCTTTCACTCACTCATGAACAGAGCGTGGCAGGGGGGCCCTCTTCCACCCCTGATAAAAGTGATCTCGCGGCAGAGCACTTTTATCTGAAAGCAGGCCGCCTGCCGTACAAAAAAATACTGGGGTTATGGTAGCTACAGTATCTGCTACCATAGCAACGGTATTCAATGGTAAAGCACCGCCGCATAATGACAGCAGGCGGTCCGAAAGTGGTTAAGCAGACAGCACTTACATTTTCCTGATTGTCTCCCTGTTAACCACTTCCCGACCGTGTGCCATGTTTTTACTGCTGCAGAGTGACACGATATTGTAAATCGATGTTTAGAAATGGCGATTCGCGCATGCACGATTTGCGGGTGAGCATACACCGCTGCGTGCTCCGTGAGCATGCCCACAGGTCGGGTGGAGTTGATGTCTGCCGGCGACCCACGTTTGCCTGTGAGAGAGGAAGAACGGGGAACCGCCAATGTAAACACAGCATTTCCCCGTTCTGACAGGCGGCATGACACATCTACTGATCCCTATGATCGGGATCAGTTAGATCTGTCATGCCCCTGCCAGCCCAACCCCCATACAGTTAGAATACACGCAGGGAACACAGTTAACCCTTTCATTGCCCCATGCAGGTTAAAACCTTCACTGCCAGTAATCAGTGGCTATTTTTAGATCTGATCGCTGTATAAATGTCATTGGTCTCAAAAAAGTTTAAAAAAATGTCCGACATGTCCGCCGCAATATCGCAGTCCCAATAAAAATCGCATACCGCTGCCATTACTTGTAAAAGAAAAATAGTAAAAATGTCATAAATTAATTCTCATGCTTTGTAAACGCGGCAACTTTTGCGCAAACCAATCAATATACGCCGATTATGATTTTTTTTTACCACAAATATGTAGAAGAATATATATCAGCCAAAACTGATGAATAAATTAGTTTTTATGGACATGTATTATAGCAAAAAGTAAAAAATATTGTTTTTTTTTTCAAAATTGTCACTCTTTTTTTGTTTATAGCGGTGATCAGAAGTGATATAGAGGTGATCAAGTACCACCAAAAGAAAGCTCTATCCGTGGGAAAAAAGAACGTCATTTTCGTTTGGGTACAACGTTGCACGACCGTGCAATTGTCAGTTAAAGCGACGCAGTGCCAAAACGCAAAAAGTGCTCTGGTCATTAAGAGACCAATCCTTTGGGGCTGAAGTGGTTAAGCAGAGAAACCAAAGACTGTTACGGAAAATTGTTATCATGCTTACCGTAATTTTCCTTTCCTGGGAGCTCATCATGTTAGCCTACAAATGGGTCAGCTCCACCCCTCTGATCCCACAGGACAACCCCCTGCTCAAATAAAAGGAGGGCTTCTCCCATACTCCAGCGTTCCTAACACGACTTCGCGACAGAACACCAGGGTGGGAAACTCTAGGCTGACATGATGAGCTACCAGGAAAGGAAAATTACGGTAAGTATAACAATTTTCCGTATTCCTGGGGCTAATCATGTCAGCCTACGAATGGGATGTAGCTAGCATGAAAAGAAAGGGCAGGACCAAGCAAAATAAAGAAAAAGAAACTACACAGACTGAATGCAAAAGAATTGTATCAAAAACCACACAGAAAGCGCAGAAACAAGCACCAAGGTACCCAAAGCCCAGGAAGGGCCATCCATCACGTTCAAACAGTAATAGTATGTGGAAGCGTTCAGGGACTTTCAGCTGGCAGCTTTAGAGCCTTTCCACTTGAATCCTGGCTTGACTTGCCCACGACGCCGATGTTGCCATTGTGGAATGTGCATGAACCCCCTCTGGAGGGAAAATACCCAAAGTAACCTATGCCCATCCGATAGTTTGAACTAGCTAAGAGGAAAAGGATTCTAGGTGGGGCCATTTGACCCATTTTAGGACCTACTAATAGATGAGCCAGTTATCCACCAGCCTGAACTTTTGCGTTCTCTGCAGATAAGTGGAAAAAATTACCTAAAAATTGTATCCACACTTGACCAATCTTCCTGTCCCAAAACTGCAGACAAAGATAGAACCACTTCCCAACTTGGATGAAAAGGTCCCACCTTTTGAAGAAAAGATGGAACTGCATTAAGAACCACTCTGTCTTGAAACAGCTCACAATTTGGAGACTTGGCTGAGAAAGCTTGGATTTTTCCGAGACCCGACTGGTTGTTTAGCTATAAGGTTGCTTGCATAAAACGTGCCACCAAAGTGATCTTCTGTGCAAGAACAGTTAGAGCTGAAACAGTTGACAGCTGGACAGAATTATAGCTAGCCCTTTGTCTAGGGCAGATTGGAGGAACTCCAAGACCTCAATACAAGAGGAAGACTCAGGATTGAATCGAATAATCACTGCCACCCCAAAGATCTTTTCCACATGCTATAGTATGTAGCATTTAAGGATATCTTTCAAGATTCGAGCAGCATCCACTGAACCTCTTCTGCTATGCCCACCTGGGCTAGCCTGCCTCTTACAAATAACCAGGCCATCCAATTGAGCCATATTGGGATGAGGCATGCCGTTCGAGTACCAAAGATCTCTGAAGTGATATCAGCGGGGTGATGCACAACTGCTTCAACAGCGGAAACCATGAACGGATTGTGTTCAGGATTAGAAAAGTTTAAGGAAAAAACGTATACAGGCCAAAAAATCCAGCGCTGGGACAGAGCATCCTGACCCCTGACACTTGGATGGAAGAACCATGAGTAGAATACTGGCAGCTTAACACTGACAGGAGATGCCATTAAATCCACTTGCGGGGTGCTCCACTGAGCAAATAGTTGTAGGAAACATCCCATTTGTTTAGATCCAAAAAACATATGCTCAAAAAGTGTCTGCTCACGTATTCTCCACCCTGGAAAGGTACGAAACTGACAGGGACAACAGATTGCACTCTGGCAACCGAAAGATGTGTGCCCCAATCTGCCCAAGGTTGCTTATTCCTCCCTGATTCGACACATATGCAACTTTTGCCTATCTGAATCCTCACGATGCCTTTGAAGCAGTGGTGCAAAGGCCAGTAATGCCTCCTGTGCTGCCATCAACTCTAGCACAAGTAATTACTCCCTTCAATCTTCCTTGAGCAAACTGGTTCTAACAGTGAGCTTGACCCACTGCTGGAGTAATGCAAACGTAAGGTGTTTGAAAAGCCATCGAGCCCAGGCCACTGTGGGGACTGCTGCGTTCATCCATACCCTCACACCATGTTTTGTTGATATCAAATGACTCGTCTTCAGAGCACAAACCATCAAGATCAATAGGGGCATCTTCTGTGGAACGAACACCTTCCCCACTACTGTCAATTGAGACACCCAGGTACTATAACCTCTGTAAGGGAACTAGCTGGCTCTTGCCATAAATGATCAACCAACAAAGCTCTGAAGCATCTCCAAGGCCCTCACCCGATGATTTAGAAGCCATTTAAATTACTTTCACTGCTTTCCATCTAAAGGCATCTCACCAGCCTTAGAAAGAAGAAATTAAAAAGCAGACAAAGTAGGTCATCCTACATATACTCTTCTTTGGAAAAGTCTGAAGAAGGTTGGTCAGCCTGAGAAAGCTCTTGAGTCCAGTTACTGGCTTTGGAAGGACAACTGGACCTTACCAGAATAGATGACCCTTGTACAAGGCCAAACATCTCTTTTAGAGTGTCTTGGCTTGATGTTTAATGAATTGTGACAATTGAGTTTAGTCTCATCTTAAACCCTGACTGCCTGAGCAAAGCAGGATTCATAAAGTCATGTGCATGCACATTTTAGCAGAGGTTAAAGAGGGCTGCTTTTCCTAGGAAGCAGACGGGCCCTGTCCCCTACCTTCTTTAGTAGCCCTAGTCTTTATTTGGGTTTGGAATTTGCTTTTCTGCAGAAAAAGAAGGCAAGAAAAAACCTTGAGCTTGTTCAATGACTATTAAGCAGCAGTGCACTGCCTCCCAATAAGGAAGCTGTCACGCAGTAATTAGCAAAATGTTCACTACAGCCATGACATTGCACATTGAGAGTGATTTACATTCATATGCCGCCCTCAAGGCCAGCAGAGAGGCTCCCTGATAGATGATGCATTTAGCATGTGAACACAGGGACCACATCCCAGTGGAACAAGGTGGACAGCCCAAAGTTTATTCAGGCTAGGTAGGAGCCATGTGCCAATTTCCTTGACCTGGTCCCTTCACAGTTTGAGTGGAAACTCCTTTAGAGTATATTGACCACATGTTTACTGAATGGAACAACCTGTTAGGTGTTGTCATCTTGTCTTTGGCTGCTTGAAACAACAGGATTTACACAGTCCTATTCCATCTGCATCTTCTCTTGGAAGAGTCTGGAAAGAGTTGATATGCCCACAGAGTGAGTGGAAACCACTCCTTTAGAGTGCATTGAGTGCATTGCCCACATGTTTAATGAATGTGACAACCTATTTGGTGTTGACATTTTTGTCCTTGGCTGCCTGAAGCAGCAAGATTCGTATAGTCATGTTCATTCATATCTTCTCTTGGATGAGTGAATTGTTTGTCTGGGAAGTCATTGAGCCCCTGGCACATTGCCAGAATAGGCAATCCCTCACTGAGCCAGTGGAAAAATTCCTTTAGACTGTATTGACCACATGCTTAACGAACGTCACAAACTGTTAGCTGCCGCCATCTTATCCTTTCTTTGCTTGAACAAACCAGTATTCTTGCAGTCATGCTCATCCTTAGTTAGTTAATTAGTTATATAGTTAGTTAGTCAGGTTGAAAAAAGACACAAGTCCATCTAGTTCAAAAAAAAAATAGAAAAATGATATATAACCATACAATCCCATATACAATCCTTCACCTACAATTGATCCAGAGGAAGGCAAAAAAACCCCAGCAAAGCATGATCCAATTTGCTATAACGGGGGAAAAAATTCCTTCCTGATCCCCTGAAAGGCAATCGTATACACCCTGGATCAACTTTACCTAAAAATGTTAGTACCCAGTTATATTATTTACATTGAGGAAAGAATCCAGGCCTTTTTTAACCACTTCAGCCCCGGAAGGATTTCCAGCTTTAGGACCGGAGCCCTTTTTGCGATTCGGCACTGCTTCGCTTTAACTGACAATTGCGCGGTCGTGCGACGTTGTACCCAAACGAAATTTGCATCCTTTTTTCCCCACAAATAGAGCTTTCTTTTGGTGGTATTTGATCACCTCTGCGTCATTTCTGATTGCCGTTATAAACAAAAGAAGAGCGACAATTTTGCAAAAAACCCCAAATGTCTTACTTTTTGCTAAAATACAAATCCAAAAAAAAATATAAAAAAACATTTTTTTTCATCAGTTTTGGCCGATTTATATTCTTCCTCATATTTGCAAAAAAAAAAATTGCAATCGGCGTTTATTGATTGGTTTGCGCAAAAGTGGCAGCGTTTACGGATGGTGAGAATTCATTTCTGGGGTTTTTATTTTTTTTTTATTTTTTACTAGTAATGGCGGCGATCTGCGATTTTTAGCGGTAATGCGATATTGGGGCGGAGATGTCGGACATTTTTGACACTTTTTTGGGACCAATGACATTTATTCAGCGATCAGAAATTTAAATGTCCACTGATTACTGTATAAATATCATTGGCAGTGAAGGGGTTAACCTGGGGGGGGAGAGCTAGGGGTTAACTGTGTTCCCTGGGTGTGTTCTTACTGTGGGGGGGTTGGGCTAACATGGGCATGAGAGATCTAACTGATCCCAGTGACAGGGATCAGTAGATCTCTCATGCCCCACTGACAGAGCGGGGAACCGCCGTGTTTACATCGGTGGTTCCCCGTTCTTTCCCTGTAGCCGCTCATCGCGGCTTGCCGGCGGACATCGGGTCCGCCCGAGCCGCGGGCACACTCCCCAGGGGTGCGGCGGGTGCGCGCGCGCGCCCCCTGGTGGCTAAATGCAGATCCCCGCTTATTTACGGCGATTCGCGCAGGGCTCCCCGACTGCCGCCGTGAAAAGACGGCGCGCGGTGGGGAACCAGTTAAAGTAAATAACTCAACACCAAGTTCACTATATGGGCCACTTATATATTTGTACATGTTGATCACATCCCCCCTCAATCTCCTCTTCTCAAGAGAGAATAAATTCAGTTCCTCCAATCTTTCCTCATAGCTGAGCTCCTTCATGCCTCTTATTAGTTTGGTTGCCCTTCTCTGCACTTTCTCCAGTTCCCCGATATCCTTTTTGAAAACCGGTGCCCAAAACTGAACTGCATATTCCAGATGAGGTCTTACTAATTTGTACAGGGGCAAATTAATGTCTCTATCTCCGGAGTCCATACCTCTCTTAACCACTTCAGCCCCAGAAGGATTTCACACTTTAGGACCAGAGCGCTTTTTGCGTTTCGGCACTGCATCGCTTTAACTGACAACTGCGCAGTCGTGCGACGTTGTACCCAAACGAAATGTACGTCCTTTTTTTCCCACAAATAGATCTTTCTTTTGGTGGTATTTGATCACCTCTGCATCATTTCTGATCGTCGCTATAAACAAAAGAAGAGGGATAATTTTGCAAAAAACCCAAATTTCTTACTTTTTGCTAAAATACAAATCCAAAAAAAATATAAAAAAACATTTTTTCCATCGGTTTTGGCCGATTTATATTCTTCCTCATATTTTTAGTAAAAAAAATCGCAATCGGCGTTTATTGATTGGTTTGCACAAAAGTTGCCGCGTTTACGGATGATGAGAATTCATTTCTGGGGTTTTATTTTTTTTTATTTTTTACTAGTAATGGCGGGGATCTGCGATTTTTAGCGGTACTGCGATATTGCGGTGGACATGTCGGACCATTTTGACACTTTTTTGGGACCATTGGGATTTATACAGCGATCAGTGCTATAAAAATGCATTGATTACTGTGTAAATGCCATTGGCAGTGAAGGGGTTAACCTGAAGGGGGCGCTCTAAGGGTTAACTGTGTTCCCTGGGTGTGCTTTAACTGTATGTGGGCTTGCCTGGCATGGGAAGGAGGTGATCACGACTTCCATATACAGGAAGCCTGTGATCACCACCCTTCCCCCTCTATGAGAACGGAGATCTGTGTTTACATACACGGACCTCCGTTCTCTCACTGCGGGGGGGGGGGCATCGCGGGTAACCCTCGACGATTGAGTCCCCCCTACCCGCTCCCTGGCCCCCCCCCAACACAGTGAGCGCGTTTGCGATATCGAGCCACTTTGCCGCCGTCAGACGCCAGTCAGCGGTCGGCAAGTGGTTAATACAAGAAAGGATTTTGCTTGCTTTGGAAACCGCAACTTGGCATTGCATGCCATTATTAAGCTAATGATCTACCAAAACCCCCAGATCCTTCTCCACTATGGATTCCCCCAGTTGTGCTCCCCTTAGTATATAGGATGCATGCATATTCTTAGCCCCCAAATGCATAACTTTACATTTATCAATATTAAACCTCATTTGCCACATAGTCGCCCAATTAGACAGTGCATTGAGGTCTGCTTGTAAGTTGGAGACATCCTGTAAGGACGTTATTCCACTGCATACCTTGCTGTCATCTGCAAATGCTGAAATGGTACTTTTAATCCCATACCCTATATAATTTATAAATACATTAAAAAGTAAGGGTCCCAACACTGAACCTTGGGGTACACCACTGATAACCTTAGACCATTCAGAATAAGAATCATTAACCACTACTCTCTGAATTCGGTCTGTTAGCCAGTTCTCTATCCATTTATAAACTGATCTTTCCAAGCCTGTAGACTTCACCTTATACATTAGCCATGTGTGGGGAACGGTGTCAAATGCTTTTGCAAAATCCAAGTATACCACATCCACAGCCACCCCTCTGTCCAAGGTTTTACTTACCTCCTCATAAAAAGAAATCAGGTTTGTTTGACAACTTCTGTCGTTCATGAATCCATGCTGTCTATTGCTTAAAACATTTTTTTCCAACAAGAACTCATCTATGTGGTCTATTAAACTCTTCAGCATCTTCCCAGCTATAGAAGTTAAACTAACAGGTCTATAGTTGCTTGGTAAAAACGTTAATCCCTTTTTAAACATGGGAACCACATTGGCCCTACGCCAATCCAGTGGTACTATTCCAGTCATTAAGAAGTCCCTAAAAATTAGATACAATGGCTTTGAAATGACAGAGCTCAGTTCCTTTAGGCTCCGGGGATGGATGCCATCTGGTCCAGGTTTTTAACAAGGAAGAGCTAGGGACAGGATACATAGGTCCATGTGTGATCAAAATGATGCTAGGTGCCGCTCACCGCCATGCAGTGTCCCTCCCTTTAACCATGCAGCATATACAAACAACAAGAAATATGTTCTCTCGAGAGACCGAGGGAACCAAGCGGTTAGTGAAGGAGGGATGGGCAATACACTAGATCTAAAAAAAGAGAATTTCTTTAATGTAATATAGCTACAATACAGTACGTGCAAATACACAAACAATAAATGTAATGAACATGAGTATCACCGGACTGTCCTGGAAAGACTATAGGTCCTCCAGACAGCATGACCTAAAACACATAGACACACACGGGGGGGAAAATCCGCACATCCCTTACACGCCGGGACTCGACATAACAGGATACCTGGCGGATATCTGCACTACGGGCGGTTGGGCTGTGCAGGTGAAGGTACAGCAAGGCTGGCATATTGGGCCAGCATATCAGCGACACGCACGATTTGGTCTGCCACAGAGGTGTCTGTCCTGCTGTTATGCTGTAACCGTGAGTATAGATACTCATTACCCGGGCTTCTGCCCCGGCACATACTTATGACTGTTACCATACCTGTATTTACACAGCATCAAGGGCATATCACTCCTGACCAGACTTATTGCAGATGCAGACCTCAAAGTCATCATTTCAACCACTGATATGTATATGCAGTTCATTGAGCTGACCAACGTGCCTGTCAATTTTGGTTGATAGCCTTGGACATACCCATCCATCATTGATCTTTCCATTTGTGGATTCATGACTCTGTTATCCTGCATACGGATTCCATATTGATTGACTGTTTCTACTCAGCCGCACTGACTTGCTGCAGTCCACACTCTGTTTTTTCATCTTGTCCATCCTGAATCCACATACACCCATACAGTTGTAACTGTTCTTACTAATGACACTCCTGATTTTTGTCCCCCGCACGTCCGGACGTCCGATTTTTTGTTTGTCTTTTCCCCCCCGTGTGTGTCTATGTGTTTTAGGTCATGCTGTCTGGAGGACCTATAGTCTTTCCAGGACGGTCCGGTGATACTGATGTTCATTACACTTATTGTTTGTGTATTTGCACGTACTGTATTGTAGCTATATTACATTAAAGAAATTCTCTTTTTTTAGATCTAGTGTATTGCCCATTCCTCCTTCACTAACCGCTTGGTTCCCTCGGTCTCTCGAGAGAACATATTTCTTGTTGTTTGTATATGCTGCATGGTTAAAGGGAGGGACACTGCATGGCGGTGAGCGGCACCTAGCATCATTTTGATCACACATGGACCTATGTATCCTGTCCCTAGCTCTTCCTTGTTAAAAATGAGTGTCTGGGATCCTTTCTTGTGATCCATTCTGACAGGTGGTCCACCCATTACACTAACAGAGTATTTACCCCCTATATAAATGGCGTTTGTACTGGGGGAAGACATTGACAGGGAGATCCGGGCAGCCTTTTTAAAGGACTCCCCACAAGCAGAAAATCAGGATTTAGTCATAAAAGATAGATTTAAAGAGCACAAAAAACTCTTAACTAAACATCTTAACATGAAATGGGATATTTCCTTCCTTGAAACATACATTGAGCACAGGATTATACCACGTGGCTTGAGAGATAAAACAGTACCAGCCGAACATCTACACAATGATAGATTCCTTCCTAAATGGAAGGAACTATGCATTAACAATGGCCTGGCGGTGATGGCCCTAATAGTCGAGGAAGAGAAATTACAGCTTGCCGAACTTAAAATACAGATAGAAGAGAGTGTCAGAGAATTGGAAAAATTGCGTGACTTAGATGAATTCCACAAACAATAAAAAGGGAGATAGAGAAAGTCCAACTGAACCTGAAAATCACAAAACAATCCAAATACCGTAGAGACTTGACTGACTTTGATAAAGATGAAGTCTTTGACTTAACAATTAGGTGGAATAGAAGTGCGTCAAGAGGGAGGTGCCCACGTAGGAGAAGAGGGGACGATAGGAATGCCGTAGGTGTGGCCAACACAGGGAAGAAGGTTGGTTTTTTAGACCAGGGAGAGGTGGATACCGAACGGAATCGTATACCACCTCAAGAACAAAGGGAAAACCCACAATCCCGTTCCAATCACAACCAGGGGCATCCCCAATCAGGGGAGGGGCGACTGAGGACGAGGAGCCAGAAAAAGCATTAACAACATCCCCAATGATAGGGACCCCGAATGACATGAAGGTGATCAATCTGTCGGATTTCCCACTAGAAGAGAGACACGTAAAACTACTCCAAAAAGGTATGTCCTTTGCTCCAACCAGTAACATGGACGAATTTGTAGTGTATAAAGATGTGGTCCTCTTCCTTAGGAAAGTCCTATTACGTTCATTTCATGACATCCCGGAAACTGATGACATCAACCCCACACCACCAAACACACAGGAATTGGAGGCACTTGATGCCCTAAATTCCCTATTAGAGAAAATTGACGGGGAGTCAGAGTGCGACTTGCCCGACAGAAGGTCAGCTAGCTTGAGAATACGGTCCAATAAAATGCCACCCCTAAGTAAAAATAAATGGATTAGTCTCTTTTTAGACCTGGTACAGATTGAACTGTCCAAAATCAATTGGAAAATAAAAGATAGGGACAACTTGACACAAGAGGAAAGAAAGGCCCTCAGGGAACTATGTGAAGCTAAACATCTTATCAAACGTAGTGATAAAGGGGGCAATGTAGTATTGCTCAGTGAGAGCCAATATGAAGCAGAAGCTAAACGCCTCCTGGGTGATGCTACAACATATAAAAAGCTCACCACAAACCCCTTTCCCGAAATTGTGAGAACTATTAACGAAAAGATTACCGGTGCATGTGAAGCCGGCTTACTAAGCAGGAAGGAGAGTGCTTACCTTAGGATTGAGGAATTCAACGTACCCACGTTTTATATTATACCAAAAGTACACAAAAACCTTCAACAACCCCCAGGGAGACCCATCGTCTCGGCGATACAGGGACCCATGGAAAGGATTGGTGGGTACGTTGATTCCCTCATCAAGGGGATGGTAGGCGAACTAGAATCCTTCGTACAAGATACACAGCATGTGCTTCAGAAGCTGAGCGAAATTGAGGTCAGTGATCTGGTGTGGCTAGTGGGGATCGACATGGAATCCCTATACACGTCGATCCCACACCAGGATGGCATGAGGGCAATAGCTGTATTCCTTGAACAGCATCACCCCCAATGCGGACCACAAAATGAGTTCATTCTTGAACTCTTGGAATTCATGCTCAATAATAACTGTTTCCAATTCGCGACTCATTACTATCAACAGACCAGGGGGACCTCAATGGGGGCGGCGTGGGCTCCTGCCTACGCTTGCCTCCACCTGGGCCTCTGGGAGATAGAAGAGGTATATCCTCAATCTCTGTATCGCAGCCAGGTTCACACATGGCTGCGATATATAGATGATGTTTTTATGCTATGGAGGGGATCTTTGGAAAGTCTACAGGAATTTAAAGTCGTTTAAAGTCCAATGACCGCAATATACGACACACGTATTCTTTTGATTGTGAGAAAATTTCCTTTTTGGACCTCTGGATTCACCTGGAGGGAGGCAAAATTCATACTTGCACTTTCCGTAAGGAAACTGCAGTGAATACCTTGCTACGTGCTGACAGCCACCATCCTCCATGGTTGATCAGAGGTATTCCCACTGGACAATTTCTCAGGATCAAACGAAACTGTTCTAAAGCGGCTGACTTTCGAAGGGAAGAAATTGATTTGTACAAGAGGTTCCGTGAAAGGGGTTGCCCCCATAGAACCATCCGTAGGGCAAAACAGAAAACAGCCACCCGTGATAGACACAGCCTTATCTCTCATGCAAAGCAACCCAGGGACAGGCAAGATCCCGAGGATGTCAATACTAGACTCATTACCACTTTCGGCTCACAATGGGAAGAGGTGATTTCCGCTGTGACTAAACACTGGGGGGTACTAACTGCAACTCCCAAGATTGCCAAAATAGTAGGCCCCAGACCCAAGATGGTTGCCCGAAGATCCAAAAATTTGGGCGATCTTCTGATCAGGTCTGAATTTGTTAGAAGTGCCAGCGATACCTGGCTTTCTGACTATCCTCGTGCAACAGGGACGTATCCCTGCGGCCACTGCCAGGTGTGTCCCTACGTGGAAAGGACAAATCAAGTCACGGACTCTTTAGGTGAAAATCAGTTTGAAATTAGGGATCTAATCAATTGCTCCACGATAGGCCTAATTTATATGATAACATGTCCATGCCCAAAAATATATGTGGGCAAAACTAAGAGACCCCTGAGAGTCCGCATCGGCGAGCATTTGAGGGAAATGAAAGAAAAAGAACCCCAAAAAACCCTGGCCAAACACTTTCATTCCCATCATGGGAAAAACCCGGCGGGGATGAGGGTGAAAGACATCTATGTTCTGAAACTCCCCCAAAGAAGGGGCGATTTTGATCAAATCTTGTTATAAAAAGAGAAATGGTGGATATACCATTTGAAGAGCCTCCATCCGAGGGGCCTCAATGTGGAATTTAACCTCCAAGCATTTCTGCCTAAATATTGAATGATGTGGTGGTGGGTTGTCACCATAATCTGACTCTTCGTTGGGGTTGTCAAAACACCCTTGGTTACCTCCCCTTTATCACTATTTTTTGGTAATTACTCTCCCTATTCCCCTTTTTATAAGTATGATCTCAGCCTCCTGTACAATATATAAATAACAACTCTATACAAAAATGTATGAAAATATATAATTGTCTTAGTCAAAGCTGTATTTTACAAAATTTTTCCTCATTAGATTCCCTGCTTGTCAGTGCGGCCGCCTAATGGCACTCGAGTGCCGAGTGGATCTGCTGCAACAGGGGAGGACAGCTTTCAGCATATACATATGCGTCTTAATAGCGCGTCTACATATCCTAGCCCTGCCATAGGGGTATAGCGCTGTATGGCTGTGCCTTCCCCTCCCCCCCCCCACTTGGCATAATGAATGCCTTCACTGGTAGGCATATTAGAGGTTTAGATATTCCCAGTTCCAGGAAATTAATAAATATTTTTGTTGCTATCCTTACTATTTTTCTGCATTGTGAAGCTCCATAATGTCTCTTGTCTATGTGATCTTCCCCTATTTCAGTATCAGGAGCAATCTGGATGTTCCAGCTCCCTTCCCTCCTATAATAATACATAGGTTCAAAGTATTAAATGATGTGTTGGATAGGAGGCACTTTTTCGCCCGACCTAGACACTTATGCAGTCACCACGGTCCCTCAATCAATTCATTGTGAAGGGCGGCATCCCCCTGAATTAATGTATTTAAGGGACGGCGGACTGTCCGCCCAATCAAGGCGTCCAGAGGAAGCTAAGCGAATACGCCCAGCGAAACGCGTTGACGTCACCACGCTCCGTGACGTGCGAGGTGTCATCTTCAGAATTGGATTCAGGATATGTCTCTGCCCTGACTGCAAGGCTTGGCCAGCAAGCGCCTCCCATCGGATTACATCATCCGCACACGTGCTTCTGCACCAGGAAGCGGCGGCTCTGTCCGCTCAGTCCGCACATCCCTTACACGCCGGGACTCGGCATAACAGGATACCTGGCGGATATCTGCACTACGGGCGGTTGGGCTGTGCAGGTGAAGGTACAGCAAGGCTGGCATATTGGGCCGGCATATCAGCGACACGCACGATTTGGTCTGCCACAGAGGTGTCTGTCCTGCTGTTATGCTGTAACCGTGAGCATAGATACTCATTACCCGGGCTTCTGCCCCGGCACGTACTTATGACTGTTACCATACCTGTATTTACACAGCATCAAGGGCATATCACTCCTGACCAGACTTGTTGCAGATGCAGACCTCACAGTCATCATTTCAACCACTGATATGTATATGCAGTTCATTGAGCTGACCAACGTGCCTGTCAATTTTGGTTGATAGCCTTGGACATACCCATCCATCATTGATCTTTCCATTTGTGGATTTATGACTCTGTTATCCTGCATACGGATTCCATATTGATTGACTGTTTCTACTCAGCCGCACTGACTTGCTGCAGTCCACACTCTGTTTTTTCATCTTGTCCATCCTGAATCCACATACACCCATACAGTTGTAACTGTTCTTACTAATGACACTCCTGATTTTTGTCCCCTGCACGTCCAGACATCCGATTTTTTGTTTGTCTTTTACCCCCCGTGTGTTTCTATGTGTCTTAGGTCATGCTGTCTGGAGGACCTATAGTCTTTCCAGGACAGTCCGGTGATGCTCATGTTCATTACATTTATTGTTTGTGTATTTGCACGTACTGTAATGTAGCTATATTACAATAAAGAAATTCTCTTTTTTTAGATCTAGTGTATTGCCCATCCCTCCTTCACTAACCACTTGGTTCCCTCGGTCTCTCGAGAGAACATATTTCTTGTTGTTTGCATCTGGTCCAGGTGCCTTATCTACCTTTATTCTGTCTAAATACTTCTGGATCATTTCACTTTTGAGCCATTGTGGATCATTTGGGGCTGTGTCAATACCACCCCCATCGTGGGCATGAGCTCCCCCATGCTCCTTTGTATACACAGAGCTGAAGAAACTATTTAATAAGTTTTCCTTCTCTTTGTCCCCAGTCACGCACTCTAGATTATTTTGTAAAGGGCCTACATGTTCAGACCTGACCTTTTTACTATTACTATATTTGAAGATTTTTTGGGGGTTTGTCCTACTATCTTTTGCAATCTGTCGTTCGTTGTGAATTTTTGCATCCTTGATTTCCTTTTGACATATTCTGTTATATTCTTTGTAACATTTAAAAGATGATAGTGTTCCCTCATTTTTATATTTTTTAAATTCTCTTTTTTTTTATCATTTATAACTTTTTTAACTTTGGCCGGGAGCCACATAGGTTTTATTTTTAGCCTTTTAAACTTATTGCCCATGGGAATATACTTTGCAGTGAGTTTGCATACAGTTGTTTTTGAAAAATTCCCATTTCTGTTCTGTGTTCATTGATGCCAATATTCCCTCCCAGTCTAAGTCCTGGACAGCAGCCCTCATCTTTGTAAAATTTGCTCTTTTAAAGTTAAGTAGTTTTTATCTTTCCCTTATGTGTTTGTTGCTTGCAGCTTACATTAAATGAAATCATGTTATGGTCACTGTTACCCAAATGTTCCTTTTATATGAATATTGATAATAAGCTCTGCATGGTTTGAGATTACCAGGTCCAGCAAAGCTTCATTCCTAGTTGGGGCCTCAATAAACTGGACCATAAAATTGTCCTGTAATATGTTTATAAATGTTTGCCCTTTAGCTGTCCCAGCAGTGCCATTACTGCAGTTAGTTTCCGGGTAGTTAAAATCCCCCATTATTATCACTGTCCCAGCCCTTGCAGCTCTTTCCATCTGTGCAAGGAGCAGAGTCTCCACCTCCTCTTTAACACTGGGAGGTCTATAACAAACTCCAATGATAACCTTTGTAGTGTGCACACCCATATGCAGATCTACCCATAATGCTTCAGACTCATCACACTCTCCATCAACTAGGTCCTCATTCACACTTGCTTTGAGATCACTACTCACATAGAGACAGACACCCCCATACTTCCGTTTTACCCTGTCTTTCCGAAAGAGAGCATAGCCAGGAATATTAATAGCCCAGTCATGTGAAGAATGAAGCCAAGATTCAGCTATACCAATCAACTCATAGTTCTCATCATGCACCAGAGCTTCCAACTCACCTATTTTGCTTGGCAGACTCCTGACATTGGTGACATAACACTGTCATATTTTGCACATGTATGTTGCATATTTTTAATTTTAGTACAAACAGTACCATTTCCAATGGTTGATTGTAACATGGGAACCTTCATATCATCTTCCTTAGCTCTCCCCACATCTTTCCTCATTCCACCCACCAATAGGGGCTAATCCCTGTCTGACCTGTCTACCCCATTATAAATCTAATGCACCCTCCCCCCTCCATCCTAGTTTAAATATTCCTCCAGCCTTCCCATAAACCTCTCCCCTAGCACAACAGCTCAAGGCATGAGTGTTACAGGACCACTTTAAGGCAGTGCTTGATGCCTGCCAACCGGAGGGACTAAATTGTAAAAGCCCATAGTTCATTTTTCATATATCTGAAAGAAAAAAACTTTTACCTGCATGATGCCTCTTACCTTTTTAGCAAGGACTGGCTACCAGGAAGCATTGATGCTTATGGCTTAGCAATATAAGCAAATGATTTTGCAGCAAACTGGCAGTAAGGAGGACAAGGAGGTAACCATACATAGTCTTACTGCACAAGAACCTCTTAACCACACTTAAGTCCCTGTAACAAACCAAATCCCTGATAAACAGGATACTAAGCAAGAGTACTTCAATGAAAGCCCTGCAAATGAATAAAGCAGTTCAAAACAAATTCAATACAATAGGAAATAGCTTGTTAGGCAATAATCCTCTAAGGGGTTAACCACAGCTAAAGGACCGACAACAAACGATACCTAAAGACAATATAAGTCCCTGCCATTCATCTGGGCACAGAAATAGTATTGGGGGGGGGGGGGGGGGGGCCGCTCTAAGAATAAATTAGACAAGAATACTCTCCTCAGAGCAGTGTCCATAATGGCAGCCCCTCCCCCTTCTCCCTCAGGCAAACCATACTACTAAGCTGACACAAGCACAAGCTATTTCAACAGGCTGTGATATGACTGAATTAACTTATAATTCACATTCCTGAGGCACACAAGCTGAATCTCTTCATCCGAATATTTTAAAGCAATTTGAGAAAATGCTTTAAAAAGCACTTAAACAAACTTCACACCATATCACTGAAAACCTGACAAGGGAAATAAAGGAATTGGGCAGATGGACCACAGATTTAGAGAGCAGAACTGATGATTTGGAAATCTCTGCTCATTCTCACACTAATGAATTGGAAAATCTTAAGGAGGAAAATATTGCCCTACAATATCATTTAGAAGACTTTGAGAATAGAGCTAGACGATCCAACCTTAGCATTCGCGGAATTCCAAAAACAATTACAGATCTCCACAGTTGACAGAATTCACAGAGCTTTGACAATCGGATGGTCCACCACGCGATATTATTGCCAAATTTCATTACTTCTGCACTAAGGAACAATTGCTGACTGCTGCACGTGAAAAAGGAACTCTTCAGTTCCAAGGTTACTCATACCAACTTTTTGCTGACCTGTCACCAATCACAGTGGCCAAACGTCGAGAGCTCAAACCCCTACTTCAAATCCTACATCAAAATTAGATCTCCTATCAGTGGGGTTTCCCATTTGCAGCACGTTTCACCTATCAGAATACCAAACATACATGTCGCTCTTTTGATGAGTTACAAAACATTCTACAAGAGATTTGTTTGATGAAACACAGAACAACTAATATCCACCACAGAAATACCGCATTCTCCTCATCTGATGGATCTTTACCTAACAAGAACAGCAGGGGGCGCCCTAGCCCCTCCAAACGCAGTCGTCTCCTTTCACCACCCAATGTCTCTGCTGACACTATGGACTGAAGCCCCATACATCTTCATGATTATCTTGCTCCACTTATGATCTAATTTATATTTCTCTTCAGCAAACTTCCTTGCATTTACCTTTATTCTAACTCACATGTATGATTTCTGAAGAGTTTCCTCCTAGCTGATTCCTTTTGACAATCCTTTACCATATTTTTTCTTTTCCACTTCTTCAGCATGTAGTTAATAAACCAACTATAATATTGGAGTCTTTCTACAGATCCGCATTACATATATATATATTTTTTTTCTTTTCTTTTTGTTTTATACAATAGATGGTTGATTCATTATCATAAAGAACTGTAGAGGGTGACATGTCTCCTGTACCCATCCATTGTCTCTGCTGAATATATATATATATAACTGTTTAGTCCTTCTTCACAAACCTTTTTTTTTTCCTTCCAGAGATGCTCTAACTCATAGGTGTCAAACTCTGGCCTGCTGGCCAAATTTGGCCCGCAGTGTAATTATATTTGGCCCGCGAGGCTATACCAAATGACTACTAGAGCTAGCCCGCCAGTCTTATACAGCGCATTCATTCATAGCTAATACTACAAATCCCATAATGCCTTGCTGTTGTTTTGGTGCGTCAATCAGGACAGGTCCCAGAAACGCCCTCTCCTGTGTGACAGATGACCGCCCGATCGAGATCATCAGTAAACCATATCGGAGCGCCCGGTTTATATTAATGTGACGCCCGGTTTAAACCGGTCGTCCGGTCTCAAACTGTGGATACTCAATCTCGTAGAGACCTTCCTTTTTTTTTTCCAAACACTTCTTCCTGATTTGTCAATATATATATATATAAGTCGTCTCTGTTACCTACCCATGTCCTCTGTACAGTGGGAGATGTCAAGAAATACTATTACTTAGTTGGTAGATAACATATTTTGTTTTTCTTTTCTTTTTTTTATATATATATACATTACGCCTAGACATCTTTCTGAGGTTATAATATCAACCAAATAATTGATGTACGACTTCTTCACCTTTTC
>BLSH010500012.1:18704-50629 GCA_018402905.1 Glandirana rugosa
ACTAAAATCTTGTTATTCCTGTGAGGGACAGATTATTGTTCTAAAATCATCTCCTAGTTCTATAGGGAGAGGTTCCTGTTGGTGCTTTAAGGGACAGATTATTGTTCTAAAATCATATCATACTGCTAGAGGGAGAGGTACCTACTGGTGCTGTGAGGGACAGATTATTGTTTTAATATCACATCCTATTGCTATAGGGAGAGGTTCCTGCTGGTCTTGTGAGGGACAGATTATTGATCTAAAATCATCACATACTGCTAGACGGAGCCGTTAATGCTGGTGCTGTAAGGGACAGATTATTGTTCTAAAATCATCTCCTAGTTCTAAAGGGAGAGGTTCCTGCTGGTGCTTTGAAGGACAGATTATTGTTCTAAAATAATTTCCTTGTTTTATAGGGAGAGGTTCCTGCTGGTGCTGTGAGGGACAGATTATTGTTCTAAAATCATCACATACTGCTAGAGGGAGATGTTTCTGCTGTTCCTGCGAGGGACAGATTATTGTTCTAAAATCATCTCCTAGTTCTATAGGGAGAGGTTCCTGCTGGTGCTGCAAGGAACAGATTACTGTTCTAAAATCATCACATACTGCTAGAGGGAGAGGTTCCTGCTGGTGCTGTGAGGGACAGATTATTGTTCTACAATCATCTCCATCTGCTATAGGGAGAGGTTCCTGCTGGTGCTGTAAGGGGAAGATTATTGTTCTAAAATCATCTCCTAGTTCTATAGGTAGAGGTTCCTGCTGGTGCTGTGAGGGACAGATTATTGTTCCAAAATCATTACATGCTGCTAGAGGGAGAGGTTCCTGCTGCTCCAGTGAGGGACAGATTATTGTTCTAAAATCATCACATACTGTTAGAGGGAGAGGTTCCTGCTGGTGCTTTGAGGAACAGATTATTGTTCAAAAATCATCTCCTAGATCGTTAGGTAGAGGTTCCTGCTGGTGCTGTGAGGGACAGATTTTTGTTCTAAAATCATCTCCTAGTTCTGTAGGGAGAAGTTTCTGCTTGTATTGTGAGGGATAGATTATTGTTCTAAAATCATCTCCTAGTTCTATAGGGAGAGGTTCCTGCTGGTGCTGTGAAGGACAGATTATTGTACTAAAATCATCTCCTAGTTCTATAGGGAGAGGATCCTGCTGGTTCTGTAAGGGACAAATTATTGTTCTAAAATCATCACATCCTGCTAGAGGGAGAGGTTCCTGCTGGTGCTGTGAGGGACTTATTATTGTTCTAAAACCATCTTCTAGTACATTAGGGAGAGGTTCCTGCTGGTGCTGTAAGGGACAGATAATTGTTCTAAAATCATCTCCTAGTTCTATAAGGAGAGGTTCCTTCTGGTCCTGTGAGGGACCGATTATTGTTCTAAAATCATCTCCTAGTTCTATAGGGACAGATTCCTGCTGGTGCTGTGAGGGACAGATTATTGTTCTATAATCATCTAATAGTTCTATAGGGAGAGGTTCCTGCTGGTGCTGTGAGGGACAGATTATTGTTCAAAAATCATCACATACTGCTAGAGGGTTAGTTTACTGCTGCCCCGGTTAGGGACAGATTATTGTTCTAAAATCATCTCCTAGTTCTGTAGGGAGAGGTTCCTGCTGGTGCTGTGAGGGACAGATTATTGTTCTAAAATCATCTCCTGCTGCTATAGGGAGAGTTTCCTGCTGGTGCTGTAAGGGGCAGATTATTGTTCTAAAATCATCCCCTAGTTCTATAGGTAGAGGTTCCTGCTGGTGCTGTGAGGGACAGATTATTGTTCTAAAATCATCACATACTGCTAGAGGGAGAGGTTCCTGCTACTCCTGTGAGGGACAGATTATTGTTCTAAAATCATCTCCTAGTTCTATAGGGAGAGGTTCCTGTTGGTGCTTTAAGGGACAGATTATGGTTCTAAAATCATACCATACTGCTAGAGGGAGAGGTACCTACTGGTGCTGTGAGGGACAGTTTATTTTTCTAATATCACATCCTACAGCTATAGGGAGAGGTTCCTGCTGGTGCTGAGAGGGACAGATTATTGATCTAAAATCATCACATACTGCTAGACGGAGCCGTTAATGCTGGTGCTGTAAGGGACAGATTATTGTTTTAAAATCATCTAATAGTTCTAAAGGGAGAGGTTCCTGCTGGTGCTTTGAAGGACAGATTATTGTTCTAAAATCATTTCCTTGTTCTATAGGGAGAGGTTCCTGCTGGTGCTGTGAGGGACAGATTATTGTTCTAAAATCATCACATACTGCTAGAGGGAGAGGTTTCTGCTGTTCCTGTGAGGGACAGATTATTGTTCTAAAATCATCTCTTGGTGCTATAGGGAATGGTTCCTGCTGGTGCTGTAAGGAACAGATTACTGTTCTAAAATCATCACATACTGCTAGAGGGAGAGGTTTCTGCTGGTGCTGTGAGGGACAGATTATTGTTCTACAATCATCACATACTGCTAGAGGGAGAGGTTCCTGCTGCTCCAGTGAGGGACAGATTATTGTTCTAAAATCATCACATACTGCTAGAGGGAGAGGTTCCTGCTGGTGCTTTGAGGGACAGATTATTGTTCAAAAATCATCACATACTGCTAGAGGGAGAGGTACCTGCTGCTCCAGTGAGGGACAGATTATTGTTCTAAAATCATCTCCTTGTTCTCTAGGGAGAGGTTCCTGCTGGTGCTGTAAGGGACAGATTATTGTTCTAAAATCATCACATACTGCTAGAGGGAGAGGGTCTTGCTGGTGCTGAGAGGGACAGATTATTGTTCTAAAATTATTACATACTGCTAGAGGGAGAGGTTCCTGCTGCTCCTTTGAGGGACAGAATATTGTTCTAAAATCATCTCCTAGTTCTATAGGGAGAAGTTCCTGCTGGTGCTGTAAAGGACAGATCATTGTTCTAAAATCATCACATACTGCTAGAGGGAGAGGTTAATGCTGGTGCTGTGAGGGACAGATTACTGTTCTAAAATCATCTTCTACTTCTTTAGGGAGAGTTTCCTGCTGGTGCTGTGATGGACAGATTAATGTTCTGAAATCATCTCCTTCTCTCCTTCTGCTATAGGGATAGGTTCCTGCTGGTGCTGTAAGGGACAGAGTATTGTTCTAAAATCATCTAGTTCTATAGAGAGAGGTTTCTGCTGATGCTGTGAGGGAGAGATTATTGTTCTAAAATAATCTCCTAGTTCTATATTGAGAGGTCCCTGCTGCTGTTTTAAGGGACAGATTATTGTTTTAAAATCATCACATACTGCTAGAGGGAGAGATTCCTGCTAGTGCTGTGAGGGACAGATTATTGTTCTTAAATCATCACATACTGCTAGAGGGCGTGGTTCCTGCTGCTCCTTTGAGGGACAGATTATTGTTCTAAAATCATCACATGCTACTAGAGGGAGAGGTTCCTGCTGGTGCTGTGAGGGACAGATTATTGTTCTAAAATCTTCTCCTAGTTCTATAGGGTGAGGTTCCTGCTGGTGCTGTAAGGGACAGATTATTGTACTAAAATCATCACATACTGCTAGAGGGAGAGGTTAATGCTGGTGCTGTGAGGGACAGATTATTGTTCTAGAATAATCTCCTAGTTCTATAGAGAGAGGTTCCTGCTGGTGCTGTAATGGACAGATTATTGTTCTAAAATGATCTCCTAGTTCTATAAGGAGAGGTTCCTGCTTGTGCTTTGAGGGACAGATTATTGTTCTAAAATCACCTCCTACTACTATTGGGAGAGGTGCCTGCTGGTGCTGTAAGGGACAGATTATTGTTCTAAAATCATCTCCTACTTCTATAGGGCAGAGGTTCCTGCTGGTTCTATGAGGGACAGATTATTGTTCTAATATCATCTCCTAGTTCTATAGAGAGAGGTTCCTGCTTTTGCTTTAGGGGCAGAATATTGTTCTAAAATCATATCATACTGCTAGAGGGAGTGGTACCTGCTGGTGCTGTGAGGGACAGATTATTGTTCTAAAATCATCTCCTACTGCTATAGGGAGAGGTTCCTGCTGGTGCTGTAAGGGACAGATTATTGTTCTAAAATCATCTAGTTCTATAGAGAGAGGTTTCTGCTGATGCTGTGAGGGAGAGATTATTGTTCTAAAATAATCTCCTAGTTCTATATTGAGAGGTTCCTGCTGCTGTTTTAAGGGACAGATTATTGTTTTAAAATCATCACATACTGCTAGAGGGAGAGATTCCTGCTAGTGCTGTGAGGGACAGATTATTGTTCTTAAATCATCACATACTGTTAAAAGGAAAAGTTCCTGCTGGTGCTGTGAGGGACAGATTATTGTTCTAAAATCATCTCCTACTGCTATAGGGAGAGGTTCCTGCTGGTGCTGTAAGGGACAGATTATTGTTCTAAAATCATCTCCTATTGCTATAGGGATAGGTTCCTGCTGGTGCTGTAAGGGACAGATTATTGTTCTAAAATCATCTAGTTCTATAGAGAGAGGTTTTCACTGATGCTGTGAGAGAGAGATTATTGTTCTAAAATCATCTCCTAGTTCTATATTGAGAGGGTCCTGCTGCTGTTTTAAGGGACAGATTATTGTTTTAAAATCATCACATACTGCTAGAGGGAGAGGTTCCTGCTAGTGCTGTGAGGGAAAGATTATTGTTCTTAAATCATCTCCTAGTTCTATAGGGAGAGGTTCCTGCTGGTGCTGTAAGGGACAGATTATTGTACTAAAATCATCATATACTGCTAGAGGGAGAGGTTAATGCTGGTGCTGTGAGGGACAGATTATTGTTCTAGAATCATCTCCTAGTTCTATAGAGAGAGGTTCCTGCTGGTGCTGTAATGACAGATTATTGTTCTAAAATCATCTCCTGGTTCTATAAGGAGAGGTTCCTGCTGGTGCTGTGAGGGACAGATTATTGTTCTAAAATCACCTTCTACTGCTATAGGGAGAGGTGCCTGCTGGTGCTGTAAGGGACAGATTATTGTTCTAAAATCATCTTCTACTTCTAATGGGCAGAGGTTCCTGCTGGTTCTGTGAGGGACAGATTATTGTTCTAATATCATCTCCTAGTTATATAGGGAGAGTTTCCTGTTGGTGCTTTAGGGGCAGAATATTGTTCTAAAATCATATCATACTGCTAGAGGGAGTGGTACCTGCTGGTGCTGTGAGGGACAGATTATTGTTCTAAAATCATCACATACTGTTAAAAGGAAAGGTTCCTGCTGGTGCTGTGAGGGACAGATTATTGTTCTAAAATCATCTCCTACTTCTATAGGGCAGAGGTTCCTGCTGGTGCTGTGAGGGACAGAATATTATTCTAATATCATCTCCTAGTTCTATAGGGAGAGTTTCCTGCTGGTGCTTTAAGGGACGGAATATTGTTCTAAAATCATATCATACTGCTAGAGGGAGTGGTACCTGCTGGTGCTGTGAGGGACAGAGTATTGTTCTATAATAATCTCCTAATGCTATAGGGAGAGGTTCCTGCTGGTGCTGTAAGGGACAGATTAATGTTCTAAAATCATCTCCTACTGCTATAGGGATAGGTTCCTGCTGGTGCTGTAAGGGACAGATTATTGTTCTAAAATCATCTAGTTCTATAGAGAGAGGTTTCTGCTGATGCTGTGAGGGAGAGATTATTGTTCTAAAATCAACTCCTAGTTCTATATTGAGAGGTTCCTGCTGCTGTTTTAAGGACCAGATTTTTGTTTTAATATCATCACATACTGCTAGAGGGAGAGGTTCCTGCTAGTGCTGTGAGGGACAGATTATTGTTCTTAAATCATCTCCTAGTTCTATAGGGCGAGGTTCCTGCTGGTGCTGTGAGGGACAGATTTTTGTTCTAAAATCATCACATACTACTAGAGGGTGAGGTTCCTGCTGGTGCTGTGAGGGACAGATTATTGTTCTAAAATCTTCTCCTAGTTCTATATGGAGAGGTTGCTGGTGCTGTAAGGGACAGATTATTGTACTAAAATCATCACCTACTGCTAGAGGGAGAGGTTAATGCTGGTGCTGTGAGGGACAGATTATTGTTCTAAAATCATCTCCTGGTTCTATAAGGAGAGGTTCCTGCTGGTGCTGTGAGGGACAGATTATTGTTCTAAAATCATCTCCTACTGCTATAGGGAGAGGTGCCTGCTGGTGCTGTAAGGGACAGATTATTGTTCTAAAATCATCTTCTACTTCTAATGGGCAGAGGTTCCTGCTGGTTCTGTGAGGGACAGATTATTGTTCTAATATCATCTCCTAGTTATATAGGGAGAGTTTCCTGTTGGTGCTTTAGGGGCAGAATATTGTTCTAAAATCATATCATACTGCTAGAGGGAGTGGTACCTGCTGGTGCTGTGAGGGACAGATTATTGTTCTAAAATCATCTCCTACTTCTATAGGGCAGAGGTTCCTGCTGGTGCTGTGAGGGACAGAATATTGTTCTAATATCATCTCCTAGTTCTATAGGGAGAGTTTCCTGCTGGTGCTTTAAGGGACGGAATATTGTTCTAAAATCATATCATACTGCTAGAGGGAGTGGTACCTGCTGGTGCTGTGAGGGACAGAGTATTGTTCTATAATGATCTCCTAATGCTATAGGGAGAGGTTCCTGCTGGTGCTGTAAGGGACAGATTAATGTTCTAAAATCATCTCCTACTGCTATAGGGATAGGTTCCTGCTGGTGCTGTAAGGGACAGATTATTGTTCTAAAATCATCTAGTTCTATAGAGAGAGGTTTCTGCTGATGCTGTCAGGGAGAGATTATTGTTCTAAAATCATCTCCTAGTTCTATATTGAGAGGTTCCTGCTGCTGTTTTAAGGACCAGATTTTTGTTTTAATATCATCACATACTGCTAGAGGGAGAGGTTCCTGCTAGTGCTGTGAGGGACAGATTATTGTTCTTAAATCATCTCCTAGTTCTATAGGGTGAGGTTCCTGCTGGTGCTGTGAGGGACAGATTTTTGTTCTAAAATCATCACATACTACTAGAGGGTGAGGTTCCTGCTGGTGCTGTGAGGGACAGATTATTGTTCTAAAATCTTCTCCTAGTTCTATATGGAGAGGTTGCTGGTGCTGTAAGGGACAGATTATTGTACTAAAATCATCACCTACTGCTAGAGGGAGAGGTTAATGCTGGTGCTGTGAAGGACAGATTATTGTTCTAGAATCCTCTCCTAGTTCTATAGAGAGAGGTTCCTGCTGGTGCTGTGAGGGACAGACTATTGTTCTAAAATCATCTCCTACTGCTATAGGGAGAGGTGCCTGCTGGTGCTGTAAGGGACAGATTATTGTTCTAAAATCATCTCCTAATTCTATAGGGCTTAGGTTCCTGCTGGTTCTGTGAGGGACAGATTATTGTTCTAATGTAATATCCTAGTTCTATAGGGAGAGGTTCCTGCTGGTGCTTTAGGGGCAGAATATTGTTCTAAAATCATATCATACTGCTAGAGGGAGTGGTACCTGCTGGTGCTGTGAGGGACAAATTATTGTTCTAAAATCATCACATACTGTTAAAAGGAAAAGTTCCTGCTGGTGCTGTGAGGGACAGATTTTTGTTCTAAAATCATCTCCTACTTCTATAGGGCAGAGGTTCGTGCTGGTGCTGTGAGGGACAGATTATTGTTCTAATATCATCTCCTAGTTCTATAGGGAAAGGTTCCTGCTGGTGCTTTAAGGGACAGAATATTGTACTAAAATCATATCATACTGCTAGAGGGAGTGGTACCTGCTGGTGCTGTGAGGGACAGATTATTGTTCTAAAATCTTCTCCTACTGCTATAGGGATAGGTTCCTGCTGGTGCTGTAAGGGACAGATTATTGTTCTAAAATCATCAAGTTCTATATAGAGAGCTTTCTGCTGGTGCTGTGAGGGAGAGATTATTGTTCTAAAATCATCTCCTAGTTCTATATTGAGAGGTTCCTGCTGCTGTTTTAAAGGACAGATTATTGTTTTAAAATCATCACATACTGCTAGAGGGAGAGGTTCCTGCTGGTGCTGTGAGGGAAAGATTATTGTTCTTAAAACATCTCCTAGTTCTATAGTGCGAGGTTCCTGCTGGTGCTGTAAGGGGCAGATTATTGTTCTAAAATCATCCCCTAGTTCTATAGGTAGAGGTTCCTGCTGGTGCTGTGAGGGACAGATTATTGTTCTAAAATCTTCTCCTAGTTCTATATGGAGAGGTTGCTGGTGCTGTAAGGGACAGATTATTGTACTAAAATCATCACCTACTGCTAGAGGGAGAGGTTAATGCTGGTGCTGTGAGGGACAGATTATTGTTCTAGAATCATCTCCTAGTTCCATAGAGAGAGGTTCCTGCTGGTGCTGTGAGGGACAGACTATTGTTCTAAAATCATCTCCTACTGCTATAGGGAGAGGTGCCTGCTGGTGCTGTAAGGGACAGATTATTGTTCTAAAATCATCTCCTAATTATATAGGGCAGAGGTTCCTGCTGGTTCTGTGAGGGACAGATTATTGTTCTAATGTAATCTCCTAGTTCTATAGGGAGAGGTTCCTGCTGGTGCTTTAGGGGCAGAATATTGTTCTAAAATCATATCATACTGCTAGAGGGAGTGGTACCTGCTTGTGCTGTGAGGGACAAATTATTGTTCTAAAATCATCACATACTGTTAAAAGGAAAAGTTCCTGCTGGTGCTGTGAGGGACAGATTTTTGTTCTAAAATCATCTCCTACTTCTATAGGGCAGAGGTTCCTGCTGGTGCTGTGAGGGACAGATTATTGTTCTAATATCATCTCCTAGTTCTATAGGGAAAGGTTCCTGCTGGTGCTTTAAGGGACAGAATATTGTACTAAAATCATATCATACTGCTAGAGGGAGTGGTACCTGCTGGTGCTGTGAGGGACAGATTATTGTTCTAAAATCTTCTCCTACTGCTATAGGGATAGGTTCCTGCTGGTGCTGTAGGGGACAGATTATTGTTCTAAAATCATCAAGTTCTATATAGAGAGCTTTCTGCTGATGCTGTGAGGGAGAGATTATTGTTCTAAAATCATCTCCTAGTTCTATATTGAGAGGTTCCTGCTGCTGTTTTAAAGGACAGATTATTGTTTTAAAATCATCACATACTGCTAGAGGGAGAGGTTCCTGCTGGTGCTGTGAGGGACATATTATTGTTCTTAAAACATCTCCTAGTTCTATAGTGCGAGGTTCCTGCTGGTGCTGTGAGGGACAGATTTTTGTTCTAAAATCATCACATACTGCTATAGGGAGTGGTTCCTGCTGCTCCTTTGAGGGACAGATTATTGTTCTAAAATCATCTCCTAGTTCTATAGGGAGAGGTTGCTGGTGCTGTAAGGGACAGATTAGTGTACTAAAATCATCACCTACTGCTAGAGGGAGAGGTTAATGCTGGTGCTGTGAGGGGACAGATTATTGTTCTAGAATCATCTCCTAGTTCTATAGAGAGAGGTTCCTGCTGGTGCTGTGAGGGACAGACTATTGTTCTAAAATCATCTCCTACTGCTATAGGGAGAGGTGCCTGCTGGTGCTGTAAGGGACAGATTATTGTTCTAAAATCATCTCCTAATTCTATAGGGCAGAGGTTCCTGCTGGTTCTGTGAGGGACAGATTATTGTTCTAATGTAATCTCCTAGTTCTAGAGGGAGAGGTTCCTGCTGGTGCTTTAGGGGCAGAATATTGTTCTAAAATCATATCATACTGCTAGAGGGAGTGGTACCTGCTGGTGCTGTGAGGGACAGATTATTGTTCTAAAATCTTCTCCTACTGCTATAGGGATAGGTTCCTGCTGGTGCTGTAAGGGACAGATTATTGTTCTAAAATCGTCTCCTAGTTCTATATTGAGAGGTTCCTGCTGCTGTTTTAAAGGACAGATTATTGTTTTAAAATCGTCACATACTGCTAGAGGGAGAGGTTCCTGCTGGTGCTGTGAGGGACAGATTATTGTTCTTAAAACATCTCCTAGTTCTATAGGGCGAGGTTCCTGCTGGTGCTGTGAGGGACAGATTTTTGTTCTAAAATCATCACATACTGCTATAGGGAGTGGTTCCTGCTGCTCCTTTGAGGGACAGATTATTGTTCTAAAATCATCTCCTAGTTCTATAGGGAGATGTTCCTGCTGATGCTGTAAGGGACAGATTATTGTTCTAAAATCATCACATACTACTAGAGGGAGAGGTTCATGCTGGTGCTGTGAGGGACAGATTATTGTTCTAAAATCTTCTCCTAGTTCTATAGGGAGAGGTTCCTGCTGGTGCTGTAAGGGACAGATTATTGTACTAAAATTATCACATACTGCTAGAGGGAGAGGTTAATGCTGGTGCTGTGAGGGACAGATTATTGTTCTAGAATCATCTCCTAGTTCTATAGAGAGAGGTTCCTGCTGGTGCTGTGATGGACATATTTTTGTTCTAAAACCATCTCCTAGTTCTATAAGGAGAGGATCCTGCTGGTACTGTGAGGGACAGATTATTGTTCTAAAATCATCTCCTATTTCTATAGGGAGAGGTGCCTGCTGGTGCTGTAAGGGACAGATTATTGTTCTAAAATCATCTCCTACTTCTACAGGGCAGAGGTTCCTGCTGGTGTTGTGAGGGACAGATTATTATTCTAATATCATCTCCTAGTTCTATAGGGAGAGATTCCTGCTCGTGCTTTAAGGGACAGAATATTGTTCTAAAATCATATCATACTGCTAGAGGGAATGGTACCTGCTGGTGCTGTGAGGGGCAGATTATTGTTCTAAAATCATCTCCTACTGCAATAGGAAGAGGTTCCTGCTTGTGCTTTAAGGGACAGATTATTGTTTTATAATCATCACATACTGCCAAAGGGAGAGGTTCCTGCTGTTCCTGCGAGGGACAGATTATTGTTCTAAAATCATCTCCTAGTTCTATAGGGAGAGGTTCCTGCTGCTCCTTTGAGGGACAGGTTATTGTTTTTAAATCATCTCCTAGTTCTATAGGGAGAGGTTAATGCTGGTGCTCTAAGGGACAGCTTATTGTTCTAAAATCATCTTCTACTGCTATAGGGAGAAGCTCCTTGTGGTGCTGTAAGGGATAGATTATTGTTCTAAAATCATCACATACTGCTAAAGGGAGAGGTTCCTGCTGGTGCTTTGGGGACAGATTATTGTTCTAAAATCATCACATACTGCTAGAGGGAGAGGTTCCTGCTGCTCCTGTGAGGGACAGATTATTGTTCTAAAATCATCTCCTAGTTCTATAGTTAGAGGATCCTGCTGGTTCTGTAAGGGACAGATTACTGTTCTAAAATCATCACATACTGCTAGAGAGAGAGGTTTCGTCTGGTGCTGTGAGGGGCAAATTATTGTTCTAAAATCATCTTCTAGTCCTTTAGGGAGAGGTTCCTGCTTTTGCTGTAAGGGACAAATTATTGGTCTAAAATAATCTTCTAGTTCTATAGGGAGAGGTTCCTGCTGCTGCTGTGAGGGACAGATTATTGTTCTAAAATCATCTTCTAGTTCTATAGGGAGAGGTTCCTGCTGGTTCTGTAAGGAACAGATTATTGTTCTAAAATCATCTCCTAGTTAAATAGGGAGAGGTTCCTGCTGGTGCTGCAAGGGGCAGATTATTGTTCTAAAATCATCTCCTAGTTCTATAGGGAGAGGTTCCTGCTGATGCTGTGAGGGGCAGATTATTTTTCTATAATCATCTAATAGTGCTATAGGGAGAGGTTTCTGTTGGTGCTGTGAGGGACAGATTATTGTTCAAAAATCATCACATACTGCTAGAGGGAGAGGTTCCTGCTTCTCCTGTGAGGGACAGATTATTGTTCTAAAATCATCTCCTAGTTCTATAGGAAGAGGTTCCTGTTGGTGCTTTGAGGGACAGATTATTGTTCTAAAATCATCTCCTACTGCTATAGGGAGATGTTCCTGCTGGTGCTGTAAGGGACTGATTATTGTTCTAAAATCATCTCCTAGTTCTATAGGGAGAGGTTCCTGCTATTGCTTTGAGGGACAGATTATTGTTCTAAAATCATATCATACTGCTAGAGGGAGAGGTACCTGCTGGTGCTATGAGGGACAGATTATTGTTCTAAAATCATCTCCTACTGCTATAGGGAGAGGTTCCTGCTGGTGCTGTAAGGAACAGATTATTGTTCTAAAATTATCTCCTAGTTCTATAGGGAGAGGTTCCTGCTGGTGCTGTAAGGGACAGATTAATGTTCTAAAATCATATTCCTACAGCTATAGGGAGAGGTTCCTGCTGGTGCTGTAAGGGACAGATTATTGCACTAAAATCATCTCCTAGTTCTATATTGAGAGGTTCCTGCTGGTGCAGTGAGGGACAGATTATTGTTCTAAAATCATCACATACTGCTAGAGGGAGAGGTTCCTGCTGCTCTTGTGACGGACAGATTATTGTTCTAAAATCATCTCCTAGTTCTATAGGGAGAAGTTCCTGCTGATGCTGTAAGGGACAGATCATTGTTCTAAAATCATCTAGTTCTATAGAGAGAGGTTTCTGCTGATGCTGGTAATCAAATTATTGCCAAAAAAAGGCAAAGACCCCTTAGACCCATGTTCATCTCCCTCCTAAACCTTGATTCCAAAATTTTGTCTAAAATAATAGCGAACAGACTAGCTCCCATCATGCCCTCCCTCCTCCATCCAGCACAAGCTGGCTTTACCCAAGGCAGGTCTGCCACCTCGAGAAAAACACAAAAGAGAGGTTCGCACCGACTTAGTGCAATACCATAAGACCATTTATTAAAATTTACAAGACATAAAATATACTCACAAACGGAGCAATATAGAAGACATGTAGATAATTAGTGGAAACTTATTTCAGGGACCCAGTCTATCTCCACCTCAACAGGGGAACCACACAGCGTCATATACCAGGCTGAGGCGTTTCCAGGGCGAACCCTCTTCCTCAGAGCCTCTGCCACCTCGAACATCAGGAAAGTTCTTGAAGTGGCTAAGGTGGGGTTTGTCAGAGACTCAGCAATTATAACCCTGGACGTGGAAAAAGCTTTCGATGTGAGCTTCCAATGGTTAAGTAAGGTCCTGACAACGTTCGGCTACTCCGGCCCATTCTGCCATCTGGTGAATGCAATGTATTCGGCCCCATCGGCAAATATTGTCGCTGCAGGGCATATCTTTGACAGATTCCACCTCCACAAAGGAACCAGACAGGGCTGCCCCTTTCCCCACTACTTTTAAACCTGGCAACAGAACCGCTATCTCGATATCTCAACGCCCACCCTAAACTCCGCGGGGTCCAAATTCGCTCACAATCACTAAAAACTGCTTTCTTCATGGACGATATATTAATCTTTTCCTCAAACCCAGTTGACGACATGCATTGTATCCAAGAAACATTCTCCTGGTTCCGGCTTTGCTTGGGCCTCCGTATAAATTTTTCCAACCATTTACAATGGAGGAAATATCCTTAGCCATAAAATCCCTACCGCTAAACAAATCCCCGGGCCCAGACGGATTTGGAGGGGAGTACTATAGGGAATTCAAAGGTATATTAACCCCTCATCTAGGGAATATATTTAACGCAGCTGTTGCATCTTCCTCATTCCCCCACAAAATACTAGAGGCCCTTTTTGTGACCTTGCCTAAGTCAGGGAAAGAACCAACCTCACCAATGAACTTCAGACCAATCTCTTTATTAAACATTGATGTAAAATTATATGCCAAACTAATAGCTTTACGACTAATCAACATTATGCCCCTGCTTATCCATCCTGACCAAACCGGATTTATCAAATCAAGACAAACCTCAGATGCCACCCGCAGATTAATAAACATAATTCACTTAGCAGAAACCCAAAAGAAGCCTTCTCTGCTTCTCGCGTTGGATGCAGAGAAGGCTTTTGACAGAATTCATTGGCAATATCTCACCAATACTCTGGAATCCTTTGGTTTCACAGGCAATATTCTTTCAGCAATTCTGGCTTTATATTCTAATCCTTCAGCCCGAGTCTACATGACTGGTACCCTGTCGGCGCCATTTCAAATATCCAATGGTACTAGACAGGGATGCCCATTATCACCTTAAATATTTAACCTATTGATGGAGCCACTGGCAATATATATTAGGACACATCCCCGAATCAAGGGTTTCTCAACCCCTTCATCCACTCATCTGATAAGCCTATTTGCAGATGATATCATATTGGTTCTTACTGAGGTTAGGTCTTCCCTGGTGGAGATACACAATGCCTTACAACTGTTTAATAAGGTATCGTATTATAAAGTGAATGAGAGTAAATCTTATATACTGAATATGGGTCTTGACAAAGACACTAAAGAGGAACTGGGATCAAGATTTCCATATGTTTGGAGTGAGGGGGGCATAAAATACTTGGGGATTACCCTAACCCCCACACATCCATACTAATCAAAGCTAACTACACAGCGTTCCTACACGAGTTAGGGCCCAAATTGCAAGACCTAGCCAGAACAGAATTGTCATGGACGGGACGTCTAGCCACATTCAAAATGCTTGTTCTACCCCAATTTCTCTACATGTTTAGGGCTATGCCAATCCCAGTATCCAACCAATTCTTTTATAAAGCTCCATCCATGCTCAACACATACTTGTGGCAGGGTAGGAAAGCCAGATGTGCATTTAAAAAATTGATCAAGACAAAAGCTATGGGAGGTATAGGACATGTAATGATAGAGGATTATCACACTGCTATTTTAGCACAACTTAAACAATGGTTTACACAAGGACAAGGTCCACGATGGATAGACTTAGAAGTAGCATAATTCACAACTAAGAATCTATCAAATTTATTACTAACCAGCAAATTCATTACCCATAAACTACATAAATTCTCCCCTACTATAGAAGCTTCACTCCAAGCTTGGAGAACTATGATAGATACCCCCCTCGGGTCAATTAGGACCACACCTGTAGACTTACCTATGTCCACCTTAAATCTTTTAATACTAGACCTCAATGTATCACACTGGATATCTAAGGGTATAAACACAGTAGAAGATATTAGAATAGGTCCAGCTACTAAAATGTTCAGAGCAATCCAGATTGAGTATGGACTACCGGATAGCGAATATTATAGGTACTCCCAAATTACCTACCTTCTAAACACACTTCCTGACATATCTATCATCTTACCATGGAAAATTGAATTATATTACACAAACCAAAATACTAAAATAAAGGGGATCTCCCTCTTTTATAACTTTCTTAATCACAAATCAACTTTTATCAAGTCTCCCTCTATGAACACGTGGGAAACTGATCTTAAAGCCAACTATTCAGAAGAACAATGGACAAAAGCATTAGATATAACATATAGATCCACCAAAAACACTAATCTCTGGGAACTAACGCATAAACTAGTACTAAGATGGTATTTAACACCATCTAGATTGATACATTTCTCCCATGAAATTTCTCCATCATGCTGGAGACTATGTGGACTCAGGGGTACATTATATCATATGCTCTGGGAATGCCCTAACATTTATAACTATTGGAAGGAGATATCATAAATCATATCGCGAATACCCAACTGAGTAACAGACCTGAAATGGCTATACTTTCCCTTGGCACAGATTTAATTCCAACTTCACACAGATATGTGGTTTCGCACATTTTACTGTGTGCAAGACTGGTACTAGCATGACATTGGAAAGCAAAAGAACCCCCCACAGTATTAGAAGTTATACAAAAAACCAATACGCACATTACAGGTGTTCGCATCCTCCCAAGGGAACTTTACAACTGCAAATATGAGGTGGAATTCTTGGTCTGAATGGTATACAGAACATATGGAATGTTCTTAGTCATACAATTGATATCATTGAGATTGATATAATCTTAGAAGATTAATCAGATTGTGTCTCATGGTCTCTCAACAATATATGTTTCTTTTCTCATTTCTATGTTTCTTTTCAGTTATTGGTTTTAATTCCTTATTTAGTTTAAGAGGTTTCAACACAAACCAATATTGAAGTACTGTTGTTCAGGAGAATCTCCGGACCACCTTAATACTTCAACTGATATCTGCGCTGGTACAAAATGGAATGAATATTGATAATAGTTAAGTATGTAGTACACATACCTGATCCGGCACCCAGTCGCCACAGTATGTACCCAAAGGGGTGGTGGTCGGGGTTTGTCGAGTCTAAACAATCTAAATGTAATCATTCAAAGAGCTGGCATGGTCCGGACATTCCTCTTTTCTCACATTGACTATGCGACGGTATGTAAGTCGATTGAATGCAAATGTAAACATGAGTACAAGTTAAATGTACAGAGAAACTCGTTTATATACATAAATGTATGTACCTATTACTATGTGCAATGAAACCAAATAAAAATTATTGAAACAAAAACACACATAACTTATTTGGGTATTAAATTTGGAAAAAAAACCTTATCAATCTACCATTTGAACCTTCTCCCATCGATCTAAAAAAATCACACAATAACTAAACCAGTGGGTCAATCTCCCTCTCTCTTCTAGGCAGATGCCATCTTTACAAGATGGTCAGCTTCCCCAAAATCCTCTATCCCTTTCAAACAATCCCCATGCTGCTTAAGCATAGAGACATCCAGCGCCTCCACTCTGCCCTGTCAGTCTTCCTATGGAAAGGTCGCAAACCCTGCATCACCCTACATAAACTATTTGCACCCAAAAATGATGGAGGGGCCAATCTTCCCAACACTAGATTGTACAATCTTGCTGGCCTTCTGAATGTGGGCTTAGACTGGACTACCAATTCCTCAAGATATTTCAACTACACACTAGAATCTGAAATGTCAAATCCCTATGATATCTCCACATTGTTGCACTGTGGAATCAGAAATATTCCAACCCATCTGAAAAACAACTTACTCGTACGTGACACAGCTGTGGCATGGTGAGAGATAGGCAAAAAACTCCAAGTGCCACCTGGAATATCAACCCACACAAACATTTGTGATCACCCCTGTTTCCACAGGCACAACAATTTTCTGCTTATTCTCTATGGGCTAAATCTGGTCTTTGTAGATTCAGTCAGCTTTTTGACAAGTCAACGGGAAGGTACCTCTGACTCAGTTCTTGGACAAATACAACCTTCCATCACCTCACCACTTACATATCCTGCAAGCATCTAGCTTTGTATCCAGCAACTGCCGCCTTAAATCGAACTGCTTCAAGAGCTCTCTCATAGACCTCTTCCTTGAATGAGACCTTCACAGAATATCTGACCTATATACATTTTTGAGAACTCATATATCAACCTCCTCGAAAAACTCAGGCACATCAAATTGGAACAAAGATCTATGCTCCTCGGATGCTCAAAATACCATTCTACTAGGATTTAAATCCACCTGCAAATACATACAGTCAGGTCCATAAATATTGGGACATTGACACAATTCTAATCTTTTTGGCTCTATACACCACCACAATGGATTTGAAATGAAACAAAACTGCAGACTTTCAGCTTTAATTTGAGGGTATTTACATCCAAATCAAGTGAACAGTGTAGGAATTACAACAGTCTGTATATGTGCCTCCCACTTTTTAAGGGACCAAAAGTAATGGGACAATTGGCTGCTCAGCGGTTCCATGGCCAGGTGTGTGTTATTCCCTCATTATCCCATTTACAAGGAGCAGATAATAGGTCCAGAGTTAAAGTGTGCTATTTGCATTTGGAATCTGTTGCTGTCAACTTTCAATATGAGATTCAAAGAATTGTCACTATCAGTGAAGCAAGCCATCATTAGGCTGAAAAAACAAAACAAACCCATAAGAGAGATAACAAAAACATTAGGTGTGGCCAGATCAACTGTTTGGAATATCCTTAAAAAGAAAGAACACACCGGTGAGCTCAGCAACACCAAAAGACCCGGAAGAAAATGGAAAACAACTATGGTGGATGACCGAAGAATTCTTTCCCTGGTGAAGAAAACACCCTTCACAACAGTTGGCCAGATCAAGAACACTCTCCAGGAGGTAGGTGTATGTGTGTCAAAGTCAACAATCAAGAGAAGACTTCACCAGAGTGAATACAGAGGGTTCACCACAAGATGTAAACCATTGGTGAGCCTCAAAAACAGGAAGGCCAGATTAGAGTTTGCCAAACAACATATAAAAAAGCCTTCACAGTTCTGGAACAACATCCTATGGACAGATGAGACCAAGATCAACTTGTACTAGAGTGATGGGAAGAGAAGAGTATGGAGAAGGAAAGGAACTGCTCATGATCCAAAGCATACCACCTCATCAGTGAAGCATGGTGGTGGTAGTGTCATGGCGTGGGCATGTATCACTGCCAATGAAACTGGTTCTCTTGTATTTATTGATGGCGTGACTGCTGACAAAAGCAGCAGGATGAATTCTGAAGTGTTTCAGGCAATATTATCTGCTCATATTCACCCAAATGCTTCAAAACTCATTGGATGGCGCTTCACAGTGCAGATGGACAATGAACAAAGCATACTGCGAAAGCAACCAAAGAGTTTTTTAAGGGAAAGAAGTGGAATGTTATGCAATGGCCAAGTCAATCACCTGACCTGAATCATATTGAGCATGCATTTCACTTGCTGAAGACAAAACTGAAGGGAACATGCCCCAAGAACAAGCAGGAACTGAAGACAGTTGCAGTAGAGGCCTGGCAGAGCATCACCAGAGATGAAACCCAGCATCTGGTGATGTCTATGCATTCCAGACTTCAGGCTGTAATTGACTGCAAAGGATTTGCACCCAAGTATTAAAAAGTGAAAGTTTGATTTATGATTGTTAATCTGTCGCATTACTTTTGGTCCCTTAAAAAGTGTGAGGCACATATACAAACGGTTGTAATTCCTACACCGTTCATCTGATTTGGATGTAAATACCCTCAAATTGAAGATGAAAGTCTGCAGTTAAAGCACATCTTGTTCATTTCATTTCAAATCCATTGTGATGGTGTATAGAGCCAAAAAGATTAGAATTGTGTCGATGTCCCAATATTTATGGACCTGACTGTAACCAATGAGTTCTGTAAAGAGAAACAACTCAAGATTGTGCATAGATCTTAGATTCCCTATACGCCGCATAATGGTCACCCTGACACCTCGCTCTACCTTCTATACAAAACCACCAGACCAAATCTTCTACACAAACTTTGGCTATGCCCTGCAATTGCGGACTTCTGGAGCATTGTAGAACAATTTACTGCCTCAATAACTGGTCTCAATCCACATGGGTCTATATACTCACTACTTTTTGGCAATTTGGATGTCCTTATCTCCCACCTCTCTAAACATCAATCCATTATCCTACGATCCAACAAAGCCTGGATCTCATCCTGCTACATGACAGCATGCAGAGCCATATTGAGAAATTGGATCTCACCAGTCAGAATTACTCAAGTTGCTTAAAATGGAGAAACTAGACACCGTGGCTTCAAATCATCAATTAACACTTTGATTTTAAAGGAAATGGTCTCTCTTTATGGACAGAGGCATCTCCGCACCAATCAAGGAATCCCTTACAAGCATCTCCACCATTATACATCTTCACTAACTCTACAAAGCTACACTCTAGTGACTGACCATTACTCCAAACAAGGCCCATTAAAGAGGTTATCTCCCACCAAGCAGCCACCCTCTCAAATACTAGAACCATCCCCACCCGAAACTGGTTGGGCCCCATAAGGTCACGTCAAGTTTGTCTAATCTTATCACCAATATTGCACATTTACTTTGCTACTCTCTATGTTAATGGGTATGCTATGCTAAAACATAAGTGATGTTAACTTGATTGCGGTTAGGCTCCCTCTCCCCTCTCCCCATGTGTCCCCCCTCCCTCACCCATCCCTCCTGGCCTGTGATTTCCTACCCCTCCACCCCCCTTCCCCTACCAGTTAAACATTGTTTTTTCACCTCATATAATCGACGACAATGTAATATACCAACAGTTTGAATGCTTTCTTTCATATATACTCATAAAATATTTGTTTAAAAAAATAAATAAATAAAAAAAAACTCATTCACTTCGCTCTGTGAAAGGAAAACTACAAGGTCCAGCAGCCTTTGCAGCTGTCTGCTTGTAGTTTTCAATGAGCTACCATGGCGCTATGAGCGCTGTGGTAGTTTATTCATTCTTCCTATCAGCTTGTATTGGCTTCCTCTGCACTGATAGGTCTGCTTGAGTATGGTGGAATGCTTTACAGGTTTCTGCAACAAAAAATAATAAATGCACATTTTTTACCTGCAGAAATGTGTATGTATTGTTTTTTCTAATAAAGGTGAACTTATCCTTTAAAAAAAGGGGTCAATGATTTTTTTTTTTCTCTCATACATTTCAGGATGGAGGAGATTTCTGGGGTCTAAAATGTCTCCATAAGGAGGACCTGTCATGCATTATTTGTATCACAAGCGATGTTTATATTTCTTGTGATAGGAATAAAAGTGATCAAAAAGATTTTTAAGTATCGTAATTTGGCACCATTCAATGATCGTGTGCAATTTTAAAGCGTGACATGTTAGGCATTTATTTACTCAGCGTAACTTCATTTTTTATACAATAAAAATGGGTTATATATTGTGTTTTTGCAATAAAATTCATTAACCACTTCAGCCCCGGAAGGATTTCCTGCTTTAGGACCGGAGCCCTTTTTGCGATTCGGCACTGCGTCGCTTTAACTGACAATTGCGCGGTCGTGCGACGTTGTACCCAAATGAAATTTGCGTCCTTTTTTTACCACAAACAGAGCTTTCTTTTGGTGGTATTTGATCCCCTCTGCGTCATTTCTGATCGCCGCTATAAACAAAAGAAGAGCGACAATTTTGCAAAAAAACCCAAATTTCTTACTTTTTGCTAGAATACAAATCCAAAAAAAAAATATAAAAAAACATTTTTTTACCGTTTTTGGCCGATTTATATTCTTCCTCATATTTGCGATAAAAAAAATCGCAATCGGCGTTTATTGATTGGTTTGCGCAAAAGTGGTCGCGTTTACAGATGATGAGAATTCATTTTTGGGTTTGTTTTTTTTTTTTACTAGTAATGGCGGCGATCTGTGATTTTTTGCGGTACTGCGATATTGCAGCGGACATGTCGGACTATTTTGACACTTTTTTGGGACCATTGGCATTTATACAGCGATCGGTGCTATAAAAATGCACTGATTACTGTGTAAATGCCATTGGCAGTGAAGAGGTTAACCTGCAGGGGGCGCTCTAAGGGTTAACTATGTTCCCTGGGCGTGTTCTAACTGTATGGGGGACTGCCTAGCTGCGGAAGGGAAGTGGTCACAGCCTTCACGTAAAGGAAGGCTGTGATCACAGCCCTTCCCCCTCACACAGAGCGGAGGTCCGTGTTTACATACACGGACCTCCGCTCACTCGCTCCGGGGGGGCCATCGCGGGTAGCCGGCGGCAATCGAAGCCACCGCACCCGCTCCCTGGCCCTCCCCGAACACAGTGAGCGCGCGAGCGCGCCTCCGGCGGCGCGAGCGCGCTCACTAGGCTCGTGAGTGCGGCCGCCGTCATATGACGGCGATTTGCGCTCACGAGCCACCTTGCCGCCGTCAAATGCCGATCGGCGGTCGGCAAGGGGTTAAAGTGCATTTTTTCCAAACAAAAACATATATAATGTTTAGGGGCTCTGAATAATTTTCTAGCAAAAAAATACATATTTTTACTTGCAGGAGATAAATGTCAGAATTGGCCTGGGTGTGAAGTATTTAATATTTAACCACTTGCCGACCGTCAACCGCAGGTTGACGGCGACAAGATGGCTCGATATCGCAAAACGCTGTCATACGACGGCGGCTGCGATATCATGCACTGTGAGCGCGCGCTGCCAGAGGCGCGCCCGCGCGCTCACTGTGTTCGGGGGGGCCAGGGAGCGGGTGCGGCAGACTCGATCGCCACCGGCTACCCATGATGCCCCCCCCGCAGTGAAAGAACGGAGGTCCATGTAAGTAAACATGGATCTCCGTTCTGTGCGAGGGGGAAGGGCTGTGATCACAGCCTTCCTCTATATGGAAGCTTCCTTCCCCAGCTAGGGCAGCCCACACACAGTTAGAACACGCCCAGTGAACACATTTAACCCTTAGAGCGCCCCCTCCAGGTTAACCCCTTCACTGCCAATGGCATTTACACAGTAATCAGTGCATTTTTATAGCACTGATCACTGTATAAATGCCAATGGTCCCAAAAAAGTGTCAAAATGGTCCGACATGTCCACTGCAATATCGCAGTACCACTAAAAATTGCAGATCGCCGCCATTACTAGTAAAAAATAAAAACCCCAGAAATTAATTCTCATCGTCTGCAAACGTGGCCACTTTTGCGCAAACCAATCAATAAACGCCGATTGCGATTTTTTTGTTATCACAAATATGAGGAAGAATATAAATCGGCCAAAACCAATGAAAAAAAATGTTTTTTTTATATTTTTTTATTGGATTTGTATTTTAGCAAAAAGTAAGAAATTTGGGTTTTTTTGCAAAATTGTCACTCTTCTTTTGTTTATAGCGGTGATCAGAAATGACGCAGAAGCGATCAAATACCAGCAAAAGAAAGCTCTATTTGATGGAAAAAAAGGACGCAAATTTTGTTTGGGTACAACATCACACAACCGCGCAATTGTCAGTTAAAGCGACGCAGCGCCGAATCGCAAAAAGGGCTCTGGTCCTAAAGTGTGAAATCCTTCCGGGGCTGAAGTGGTTAAAGTAAATGCATACCCAATAACAAAAATCTCATATAATCTTTAAAACGTTATTGTAATTTCAAGGGTCATTTTCAATCTGTTAAATTTATAGCCTTCTTTAAAATAAAATCTGGCGCCCCTGCCATAAAGGTGCTTGTTCCGGCACTTCCTGTTATTAGGTGACAACACTCTGTCTCTGTTTGCAATTGGTCTCCTGCTTTGCCATGCTGTTACATGTGCTTTCAGTAGAGACTATAAAGGGCTGGGACAACACCCATTGCATGGGTATGTTCTTAAACTGTTACAATTAAGAAGTCTGCCTTGGTCAATGACATGCAGTCACCACTGGAGCACATGGCATGTAGAAGGGCAGTGACCGCAAAGAGGCCAAAAGCAGTGCCGAGGTGCAGCAAAGTATGAAATAAATGTAAAAACTGTATTTTCTAAAAGAAATAGAATAAACATGGCATTTGGTTGTGATGCATAGTGCTTTGGTAAATTAAATGTCATCCAGTTAGGATTTAGATCTACATTAAAAAGTATTTAACTTTATGTCTGACTGCCTGTCAGTCTGTCTGTCCTTTTAATTATTGTTTATTTTTAAACACAAGCAAAGAACCCAAACTCTTACACCAAAAGCCATTTAAAATATCATGAATGCACTGTTTGTAACTTTGCATTCAATCTTCCTCTGACCTTCATGATATTTTTAAATATTTTTAATTGTGAAGATTAAAGACATGACAATGTTCATTCATTTAGTACAGCAGGCATATGAGCTGATGTTTTCATTTAATTAGGGCATTTTTTTTAAATAACCTTATTTATCAAGACCTATGGTTAAAGAGGAAGTAAACCCAGATTGGGTTTACTTCCTCTACATTCCCCTGCAAAGTAGAAGCATAATGGGCTATTATGCATCGAATAGTAGCTCATTATGCACCACTTACCTGCAAACAAAGCCTGCAATGTCTAGTGCTGTCCCCTGTGCTGGCAGCATCGATATTCTGCTCCTCTTCCTTCCAGGGCCGCAATCTCCAGCTCTGTGACTGTCCGGAGTCGCGTGACGTCACTCCCGCGCATGTACGCGGGAGCCACCAGTCACAAAACGATCACAGAGAAGCAACGGCATAGAGGCCGTTTCTTCACTGTGCATGTGCCGAAATGACGTTGGCACATCTCTTACACTGCATATATCCTAAACCGTGCAGGTTTGGGAGATATGCAAGGCACCTACAGCTAAGCCTTATTATAGGCTTACCTGTAGGTTAAAGTGGTTGTCATGATTTGACAACCACTTTAAGCTTTGCAATAAAATGTCAATCAGAAGGTATAACATGAGCATTAGAGAAACACTGTATAGATTCAGTTAACTCAATGTAAAATGGTTGTAAATCTCGGACATGAAATATGAGCAAAGCATATCCCTCTATAGTGTGTACTTGTCTCAATTAGAGTTGAGCGAACCTGAACTGTAAAGTTTCAAAAAAAGTCCGGGTTCGGGTCCGGGGTTCTGGTATTTTATTCCACGTGTTGAAAAGCTGCCAAGGGCAATGGCATGGCGGTGATTGGCCAGTGCACCATGTGACCCAGCCTCTATATGGGGCTGGAGTCACTGTGCTGCATGTGATATGCTCTCAGGATAGTTTAGGGAGAGGATGCTGCTGGCTCTGTGAGGGACAGATTGCAGAACATCTCATCCTGCATTACTAAACAATCTGATTGTGGACTAGGGAGAGATACTAGTACTGGTGCTTTGAGGGACAGATTGCACACCTCATCCTGCTGCACAGAACGATCTGACTGGACTAGGTAGAGTCTGTTGCTTTAAGGGAAAGATTATTCTTCTAAAATCATCATCAAGTTGTACAGGGAAAGGTTCCAGCTGTTGCTTTAAGGGAATTCTAAAATGATCTCCAAAGTGTGTGAGAAAAGCCTGTTTCAGCCGCATAGAGCCATATTAGTGTCCTAAAATCATCTTCAAAGTGTGTTGGAAAAGCCTGTTTCAGCCGCATAGAGCCATATTAGTGCTCTAAAATCATCTTCACAGTGTGTGGGAAAAGCCTGTTTCAGCCGCATAGAGCCATATTAGTGTTCTAAAATCATCTTCACAGTGTGTGGGAAAAGCCTGTTTCAGCCGCATAGAGCCATATTAGTGTTCTAAAATTTAGAACACTAATATGGCTCTCTATGCGTCTGGAAGAACACTAATATGGCTCTATGCCCCTGCAATAGGCTTTTCCCACACACTTTTTTTTTTTTCCCACACACTTTGAAGATGATTTTAGGACACTAATAAGGCTCTATGCGGCTGAAACAGGCTTTTCTCACACACTGTGAAGATGATTTTAGAACACTAATATGGCTCTATTCGGCTGAAACAGGCTTCTCCCACACACTGTGAAGATGATTTTAGAACACTAATATGGCTCTATGCGGCTGAAACAGGCTTTTCCAACACACTTTGAAGATGATTTTAGAACACTAATATGGCTCTATGCGGCTGAAACAGGCTTTTCCCACACACTTTGAAGATGATTTTAGAACACTAATATGGCTCTATGCAGCTGAAACAGGCTTTTCCCACACACTTTGAAGATGATTTTAGAACACTAATATGGCTCTATGCAGCTGAAACAGGCTTTCCCCACACACTTTGAAGATGATTTTAGAACACTAATATGGCTCTATGCCCCTGCAATAGGCTTTTCCCACACACTTTGAAGACGATTTTAGAACAATAATCTTTCCCTTAAAGCAACAACTGGAGGCTTTCCCTGTACATCTTGGAGATGATTTTAGAATCTAAAATGATCTCCTAGTTCTATAGGGAGAGGTTCCTACTGTTGCTTAAAGGGACAGATTATTGTTCCTTGCACAAAATTAAAAAGTGCATCTACATTGCTGGTTTAAAAAAAAACAAAACAGTGTTGGCTACCTCCTCCTCCTCCACCGCCACTTTCACTGCCTCCTCAACCTCCAACTCCACATCCACCTCCATTTTTGATTTTTTTATGCGATTTTAGCTTAAAAATTACTTTAAGTTATTTCCCTATCCCCATTTCTTTGTAGGGCACTTGTCCGACCCTTACCCCCATTTTCCTTCCTTTTGCAGACCTCTAGGACTTTCCAGGACTTACAGCCATTTTTGTGCCTAAAAGTTTAGGTCCCCATTGATTTCAATGAGGTTCGGGGTACGGGTCAAAGTTCGGGTCAAGTCCGGACCTGAACCCGGACTTTGTCCCGAAGTTCGGCCGAACCTGCAGAACCCGAACTTCCAGAGGTTCGATCAACTCTAGTCTCAATCCATAGCACTAACTTGTCATCCCAGTCTGCTGTCCCTCTGCTATCAGCATGAATCACTTCTGACAAGTTTTCCTTACACCAATAAAAAAAGTGACAGGAGTGGGATCTCGAGCTGATTGGCAGCCTCAGCTCTGTTCCTGTGTGCTGAGTGAAGAGGGGTGTGTCCCTTCCCTGCAATCAGCTGTCAGAGCTCTCCTTACTGAGCTCTGCAGAGTGTAATTTCAGATCTTAGATTCCTTTTTTTTACAAATCAGACAAACTTGATAAATTTTGGACTTTAACCCCTTCCTTACCGGGCACTTAAACCCCCTCCTGCCCAGACCAATTTTTGGCTGTCAGCGCTGTCGCATTTTGAATGACAATTGTGCGGTCGTGCGACGTTGTACCCAAATAAAATTTGCGTCCTTTTTTTCCCACAAATAGAGCTTTCTTTTGGTGGTATTTGATCACCTCTGCGTCATTTCTGATCGCCGCTATAAACAAAAAATGAGCGACAATTTTGCAAAAAAGAACAATATTTTTTACTTTTTGCTAAAGTACAAATCCATTAAAAAAAAATATTCATCAGTTTTGGCCGATATATATTCTTCTACATATTTTTGGTTAAAAAAAATCGCAATCGGCGTATATTGATTGGTTTGCGCAAAAGTTATCGCATCTACAAACTGGGAATTGATTTATGGCGTTTTTATTATTATTTTTTTTTTACTAGTAATGGCGGCGATCTGCGATTTTTAGCGGGACTGCGATATTGCCGCAGAAATGACTGACATTTTTTACACATTTTTGGGACCAATGACAATTATACAGCGATCAGAAATTTAAATGTCCACTGATTACTGTGTAAATGTCATTGGCAGTGAAGGGGTTAACCTGCAGGGGGCAGTGAAGGGGTTAAATATGTTCCCTGGGTGTGTTCTAACTGTGGGGGGGCGGGGCTGGCCGGGACATAACAGATCTAACTGATCCCAGTGACAGGGATCAGTAGATCTGCTATGTCCCCTGTCACAGAACGGGGAACCGCCGTGTTTACAACGGCGGTTCCCCGTTCTGAGGCTCCTGAAGGAGATCGGCGAGTCCGCCCGAGCCACGGGCACACTCGCGCAGCTAGGGGGCGCACGAGGAGCGTGCACAGGGACGACGCCCATGGACGTCGTCCCGGCATTCCAGATCCACGCTGGAGCCGTACTATGGCAATAGCGCGGATCTGGAGTGGTTAAAAGGATGTGGAGAATAGAGAGACTGCAGATAAACAGGTACAGCTTATGTTGGAGATTTTGCTTCATCCCTATGTATCACGCAAGGACAGCCACTTCACTTGGTAAATGTAAGAGTTTACAACCACTTTAAATTAGATGATCATGTATAGTGTTCACACTATACACAATCTTTTTTTTTAGCAAAGTATGAGCTGGTTGGTGTGCACAGGAGGCATGGATGAACCATCAATTAATATGTGCTGGATCATAAATGGGTCTTGACAAAATCATACTAATAAAATTGCCTATCTGATACCTTGCGTAGTCTTGCACCGTGACCCATATTTGTGGCGTATGTCCACAAATGATCACATTTTGGGATAAAATATTACTCTTGTTTGATTGGTTAGTGGGAGATAACATCCCAAATGAATGTCAGATCACAGTGCCATCCATGTTGCCAGGCTCTTATAAACACATTAGAAGAAAATTAATTAAGCACTTTCTCACAGTGACTCGTTCGGTGATAGCTAGGCGCTGACGCCAGGTTGAGGCTCCATCAATGGCTGAGTGGGCTTGTGAATTAGACAAGATCGAGCTAATATAATGTATGGGCGCATGGGATGAGGATAAATCTGAAGCACATAAACTTATGTGGACAGTATGGTCTCATACATAGACACATACATACATGTCCCATAGATACAGTATTCCTTGGACTTTGACTCCTTTATCTCTAACAACATCTGAGGTTTCAATTTTATTTGCGATCTACCCGTGGTACCCCCCCTCCTTTCCCTTCTCCTTCTCTCCTTCTTTCTCCTTTCTTCTTTCTCTATATATTTTTTCTTTTTCTTTACATTATAATATGCAACATTGTTTTTATACCAGTGCATTATAAACTAGCACCAGTGGGTTGCCTGCTAAGCCAGATATTGTGTCTCTGGCTAAAATGGATATTACTATTGGGATTCCCTCATAATTGCTGTTTTTTCACTATAGTCCAGGGGCTTATGTTAATCTGTAGGCACGAACCCTACTCTGGGCATCTGTTTCTTTTAACCAATGTTTAAAGTTGAAAATAATTTTCTCTCTTTATTATTCTGTTCTACATTGCTTGTAGCTTACCATAATATGGGTGTCCAAATTTGGACACATTTATTCCGTTACAGCCTGTATTTGTATTGTAAACCTGTGTATTCTGCAAATACTTAATAAAAGAGATTAAACATAAAATTGCCCATCAGAATCTGATGTTATTTTTTGTTTTGGAAAAAAAAAGATGTTATAAACCACATAGCTTGTGCTTGTAAAGTGATCAATTGATTAGTGAAAAATGCTTAAAGTGCATATAGTTCATAAAGTGCAAATATAAAGTAAAATAGAAAATGTAATTAACAACTGAAATAAAACTCTCCTCCTAAGAGGAGAAACAATATAAATATGTGTATGTTTAAAGTGTATGAATGCACAAAAAGTCCAGCAAAGGTGACTTCAAAAGTGATTTCTTAACAGAGATTAGACAATCCGTCCACCAAGTGAAGAAAGGTGTCCTCCCTGTGTCATATCTTCCTATACAGTTCGGTGCTCCACCATCACACGTGCGTGTACTCAAATGCACTCACCAGATGTATTATAAACAATTGCCTTTCTCTTTACACCATAAATGGGACAAATCTTCCTCTGCTGCTCAACTCTAGCTGGACCAATTTAAGCAAGACTTCCACTACTCCGTTCATATGCGTCAGTTCATACGTGATCATAAAAAACAAATAAAAATTTCCATAGTCCAACTCTGTTTATTTAAAATATTGTGTACATATTAATCCAAATTGCCAACTCACATTTAAAAGTGCTGTATGCCAGCACCAGCATGAACAGCCTTCGATATGGAAAAACAAATGGCGTGCGTTCCAAACCCCGGAACCGGAAGTGACGACAAAGGAAGCTGATGTGACCTCTATGCATTTCGTGATCAAAGCACGTCATCAGGAAGTACGTATTGTGTATTCATACACTTTAAACATACACATATTTACATTGTTTCTCCTCTAAGGGGGAGAGTTTTATTTCAGTTGTTAATTACATTTTCTATTTTACTTTATATTTGCACTTTATGAACTATATGCACTTTAAGAATTTTTCACTAATCAATTGATCACTTTACAAGCACAAGCTATGTGGTTTAACAAGGTTATATGAGTAAGCACCGCATCTTTCATTAATACATACATTTCATATAGAGATTTATTTTCTAAATTGAAAGAGGGCAGCATGACTCTTTAATACATACACCAAAATTCTTATATCTAATAGTGGCGCCAACCCTGTACATTTATAGTATTTTATGTTATAGGGATCAACTATGATTATCAGGAGGTGCATGATTCCAAAAAATCAGTTTATAATTGAAAGTTGTAGCAAGAAATAAGTAACTGAAAAGCAAGAAGAAAAGTAAAAGAAATAGAACCAGAGGTAAGAAGAAAGAAAAAGAGAGCGGAAGATGGTATAGTTGGGGGAGGAGGGAGGTGTATTGGGTAGGAACAGAAAATGCAGTAGAGAGGAAAAGAATGAGAAACATGATAGAGATAGGGGCATAATAGGAAGGAAACACTATGCATTTTATTATAAGCTCTAGACTGTTCATTTTCCAAGTGAAGTTGCAATTTGCAAGGGAATTTTACCTAGAGCGTAGTGAAAGAAGTAAAGTTTTGCAGACTTCCATCATCATGATGTGCAAGTGAAAATGCTTTTTTTTAAAAAAAAAATTACTAGCAAATAATTGGGTATTCTTTGCATTGTGAAATTGCACAACATCCACTGTGATCTGGGGAATATTCCCTCGTTACGTGAATGGCATATTTGCTTTAGTAAATAAACCCCATAGTGTCTATGTATGCCTGTAATGGCCAAATGTGTCTTGTGAAATCACACTAGCTTCCTCAATTTGCACTATGCAATTTACCCTATTTTTCCATTCTGAAACTGATGAAGGAGTATGGACTTTCCAGGAAATGAGAGTTGTCTTATAAGAAGGTGAAAAGAGTTTTCCTAATCTGTATAGACTCTGATGTGATGTGAATAACATAATTCCATTTTTAGAACAACATCTGTGTTTTTATTTTTAAAATTTATAACAACTGGGCGTTACATGTAAAGTATTTCTGTACTTTTACACAGGGGAGGTTATAGCAACATACCTGTCTCAGTGATAGAACAAGAACTTGGTGCATTATATCACATGTGTGGATTGGGCAGATTGTCTGCATACTGGACTTGCTCACATTATTAATGACAGGTTAATACAAACAACTGATTAGTGAAAGAGAGTAATGCAACAAAACTGTAATCTACAGAAACAACTAGCACCCAACAGATGCAGTGGTGAAGTTAACACTCAAGGAGTAAATCATAATCTGTTCATGCAGTATAATAAACATATGTCTATTGTCTTTGTGTAGTTATAGAAATAACACATTTAAAGAGAACCTTTACTGAGGCTGTCATTGTTGATTTCCTGAAATGTTAAGTGTATGGCTTTCATATTGATCCATTGGTTTCACTACTTTCTAAGTCATATCATACAGCTCAAATTAGTCAGAGTTAAGTCAGAGCTTTCCAACTGCTAAATTAGGGACTACTAAGGCCGTTGGGTAAAAGACCAGGCAACTAGCATGCTCGGAAGGGGAGCTTAAAGTACAAGTATTTCCATTTTTTATTTTTGGATAAATATTTTTGGTAAAGGGTTAAAACCCAATGTATTTTTGCTGTGCATGTCTTTTTAGGGAGATTATTCTTTACTTTCTGTCTTGAAGATATAACAGGAAATGTGAGGTCATTTTTAGGGAAATTTTAAAGTGAGAACATTGTCACCAGAACAGGCACCCTGATTGAAATATTTCCCCTCTATGCCTGTACTAGGAAACATTCAAACTATTAGAGTTTCCCTATTTTCCACTGAGGCAGAAAGTAAGGGGAAATCCTACATTTTAAAGTTGTCATGATTAAAGTTGAGTGAACTTCTGGAAGTCCAGGTTCATCTGGAAACTGTGTGTGAAACTATAGCAGAGAGAAGAACAGGGATATGGTTTCACTCTGCTATAGTTTAACATAGAGTTTTTAGATGATTTTAGAACAGTGATATCATATAGTGATATGGGTTCGCCCGGTTTTAGTTAAAATGTTACAGACAGTTTCCAGATGTTTGCAGAACAGTTTGTCCCAGTTTTAGTTAAAGTGTTACACACAGTTACCAGATGTTTGCAGAACAGTTTTTTCCCGGTTTTAGTTAAAGTGTTACACACAGTTTCCAGATGTTTGCAGAACAGTAGTATGGTATCTCCTGGTATTAGTTAAAGTGTTACACACAGTTTCCAGATGTTTGCAGAACAGTGATATGGGTTCGCCCGGTTTTAGTTAAAATGTTACACACAGTTTCCAGATGTTTGCAGAACAGTTTGTCCCGGTTTTAGTTAACCACTTCAGCCCCGGAAGGATTTCCAGCTTTAGGACCGGAGCCCTTTTTGCGATTCGGCGCTGCGTCGCTTTAACTGACAATTGCGCGGTCGTGCGACGTTGTACCCAAACGAAATTTGCGTCCTTTTTTTCCCACAAACAGAGCTTTCTTTTGGTGGTATTTGATCACCGCTGCGTCATTTCTGATCGCCGCTATAAACAAAAGAAGAGCGACAATTTTGCAAAAAAACCCAAATTTCTTACTTTTTCCTAAAATACAAATCCCAAAAAAAAATATAAAAAAACATTTTTTTTCACCGTTTTTGGCCGATTTATATTCTTCCTCATATTTGCGATAAAAAAAATCGCAATCGGCGTTTATTGATTGGTTTGCGCAAAAGTGGTCGCGTTT
>BLSH010500012.1:90827-107188 GCA_018402905.1 Glandirana rugosa
CCCCCCCCCCCCCCCCCCCCCCCCCCCCCCCCCCCCCCCCCCCCCCCCCCCCCCCCCCCCCCCCCCCCCCCCGCAAATTACTCCCAGTCGGAACCCTAGGTCAAAAAACATGTATAAAAAACACAATATATATAAATGTATATAAGTGTGAATAAAAAAATATAAAGTTATATAAAAAATATGATCTATATAGTTGCTTTCCTGAAAGCTTTTTCAACCCTTCTGTGTCCGTACCCAGGTCTGCATATAGGCTCACATGCGCCAAATTTCGTAAAATTGAAGACACCATCGTTGCAGCCAATCACCAATGGTGGGGAAAGTTCTTTCTTCCCCTATATTGTGACTATAAAATTACACCCAGAGGGCTTAGGAATCTAAAAGTGTGTCCCTTTCTTAATCCTACATTAGCCAGTGAGTGGTATAGCATCTCCGAATTCTGTACCATCAAGTGGATGGGTCTAATCATCCAACAGAGGCATCAGCTTTACCTCCCCCTGTTGTCCAAACTTACCACAGCTTGGTTTAGGAAATTAAAATTAAATTCCAAACACCAAGAAGATTCTCTCATTAGGGTTAAACTACAGAAAATTCAGAGAGATTTTGATGTCTACAACACAGGTAGGGTATTTTGCTGGAAAACCAAAACTCCCTCCCTTCTATATATCCTGGAAGCAAACCTATGCCCCTTATGGATCTACATCCTACCCCCACCCCATCCCTCGTATACTCCACTTTAAATGGTCCTCGGACCAGATGGAAGGACCCATCAACGGTGGATGCCCGTTTTCATTCCCCCAAGTTATTACCCAGTAGGCAACCATCCTGGAACATCAGTAGTCAACCCAGATCCACGTCAGCTCCCATGGGTACCTCGGGAGCCCTTCCCAGGAAGTCACAGGCCCATATTCCAGTACCACCCATAAGGAGCACTAGTAAGGCCACTAAGACCACTTCATCTATGATCTCCAATAATGGATTACCAGTAGGCCCATCCAGCACACCTTCCCTCCAGGAGAGAGAGAGGACAGATTCCCCTCACCCTCCACTCACCTTTGGGTCTGTTCCCCCCTGTTCCCCCTTCTATATCTTTGTCCCACCCCTGCCTTAATATAGTTGTATGCTATTTCTTTTCTTGTTGCCACAGAGTTCTCCTGCTCTTAACAGCCTGCAGCCACCTATAGAAACCCTTCATCCGTTTTCAGGACATTGGACATCATGGTACTTGATGTTCGCTCATTATCTTATACCCCTCATGGCTTTAATAGTTTTACTATGGTCAATTTTGCCGCATTTACTTGAGAGCGCAGTGTGTACTATTGTGTACCACATTCAGGCCTCCTCTGAAGAGCTACAGATGAGGAGATCATCCACATACTGGAGTAGGACTGAATCATGAGGGGCAGTCCATGACCTCAGGGTAGCCTGGAGGACAATAGAGTAGACTAATGGAAAGTCCACATATCCCTGAGGCATTCTACACCAAGTTAGCTGGCATTTTTTTATTGTAAAGGCAAAGAATGGCTGTGTCTCCTTATCCACAGGGACGGAGAAAAAAAACATTTTTCAGATCAATTACAGTAAAACACTTGGCGGTTGCAGGTTAGGCTGACAGAAGTGTGGGCACATCCGGCACTACAGGAGCTATTGGAACAACCAGGCTATCTATGGCCCTTAAATCTTGGACAAATCTGTATGTTCCATCTGTTTTTTTTAACGGGGTTAATGGGTGTATTGTAGGGGGATATGACCTCCTCTAGGATACCTTCTTTTAGGAAATATTCCACCATAGGTGCAATACCTTCCTCCTTCTCCTTAGACAAGGGATATTGTTTGTGGTAAACTGGTGATGCAGTGGGTTTCAGGGTAGCCTTGTAAGGGGTACAGGAAATAAGGCCAACATCATAATCAGAGGTTGCCCAAATTTCTTTCTCTACTGGTACATCATTTTCCTGTTCTCCCACCTGGCTGACCATAATCAGGTCGGGCGTGGATATGGACAGGGTCTCTGACGATATCAAAAGACCCCCATTCTCATCTGCTGTGATGGTTATTCCTAATGGGCCAAATAAGTATCTTCCCAACAAATTTACAAGGCAGTTAGGTAATATTCTGAATGAGTGATGTAGAATAGTGTTATCATCATCGTCATCTATTGGCAAGGGAGGTGTTTTGTAAGTTTTAGTCAGTATCCCATTTATTCCTAAAGAGGGCTCAGCTGGTTCCCATTTGTCTCGGAAATGATCACATATTGTACTCCGGGCGGCACCACTGTCCACCAAATATGGGAGCAGCTTTCCATCGACCCTCAGACTTATCAATGGTGTTTCAGTATAATCTCTGGAGACAAAGGGAAATGCTGGGATACTACCCTCCGGGCCACATCATTGTGATTGCTGTGGCCCCATGTCAGGGGAAATCTAGGTTGTGGTTGTTGAGAAGCCTGTCCTGTAATTGGCTGTGTGTCAGTATGGCGTGATGTTTGTGGCCGCATGTTCTGTCTAGTTTTGGGACACTGATTGGCCCAGTGATCCTTAGCTCCACAATTGAAGCATCCAGTGTGTCGGGGGGGCCGTGTGCTCCCTCTTCCTCTCCCTCTAAATCTGCCCCTTCCTCTCCCTCCGTTATTATAGTTCTGGGGGGCATGAGGGGTGTCTTGGAAGTTCTGGCTGCTAGGTTTTGGAATATCAAAACAGCCCGCCGCATCTTTTTCTGACAATCTCTTTCCAAAATCCTCCTGTGTACAAGATGCCCAATCCGAGATCATTTGTTTAACCGGTGCTATGAGATAGGACTTTAGGTTGGTCAGGAATGTCTACCTTCTGGGCCAGCCCTGCTTCCTGTGTCCACACATCATTAAACCGTTTCCAAAAGTCTAAGATAGACTCTCCGGTCTTTTGTTTGCATGCTATTGCAGTGGACAGTGATGACTTTACTTTAAATACCTCATTCATGTGATCCTGCAGTTCTTTCCACATTTGTGTGCGACCTGTGTCAGTGTTTAATTGGTATTGTGTTGCATTGGTGCCTGCCGGCTTCACGTTGTGGATTATGGGCACCTTTGTCCAGTCCCATGCTGTACCTGTTCCTATTATGTTATCTAGGATTAACCTCATGTCTTCCTGTGTGTAATTCCTGCCTTTGCATGCTCTCTGCAGATACGCGACAGTGGCTGAGGCTGAAACAGTGGGCTTCGGGCAGTGTTTCTGTTAGGAAAAATGACTTTCTGTCCGTTTCTGGCCTCCCGTGCGCATTCACGCGCGCCCACACGCGCCCACACACGCCTTGGGCGCTAATGGCTCTAATAGCGGCCATTTAGGCAAGACAGCACCAGGAAGCAAATGCTGTCCGTTCTACAGCATTACTGTGTTCCTGAACGACCCGTTCTAAGCTTCCTGTTACCTGTGACCCGGCCTGAACCCATATTTGCTTGAACTCTGCCTGCACCGACCCCCGGCTTGCCTACGACCACCCTTCTGCCTGCTCCTTCTGTACCTCCACCTGCCTGCCTGTTAATGACCCTGCCTGCACCCGACCATCCGATAGCCTGCTCCTTCTGTTCCGCTCTACCCGCAAGTTAACGACCCGGCCTGCACCACTACTCTTCAGTCTAGCACGGACTATGGGACAACTTCCTACCACCACCTGTGTTCCATCCAGCCCTTGTGCTCCCCTGTGTTCCAGCGCTCCCTGTTGACTCTACCAGGGGCTCTGGAACCAGGGCCGTAAGAGAGGTTGCCTACTGCATAAGCCAGACTCTACCACCAGGTACGTGACAGTAACGGACAGCCGGTCCGAGTCTGCGCAGAGGCCCTCTCCCATGGAGGATTTGAGTATACACTTAACCGGGCTCACCCAATCGGTGAAGGACTGAAAAAACAAATGAAGGAACTCTCTGTGTCAGCCTCTCCCAGTGCCAGCCTGCAGGAGGCTCACGCCACGCTGGCCCTACCTAGTGAGCCCAAGGTACCTTTGCCCGAGCGGTTCACAGGGGACCGTCAGAAATGTTTTGCACTTTCCGCATTGCATGCGGGTTGTATTTTCTTCTGCAACCCCGCACCTTCTCGCTAGAGACTACTAAGGTGGGACTAGTCATCTCACTACTGTGGGAGGCGCAACAAGTATGGGCTCATCGACTGCTGGAACAAAGGGCTCCTGAAACCACCAACCTGGACCTTTTCTTTCAGTCCATGGCTCGACTGTATGAAGACGCCCATCAGGTGGCTACAGCCGAGGTGGCTCTCCACGCCCTCCAGCAAGGCCACCGTATGGTGGAAGACTACGTGGCGGAGTTCTGGCACTGGAGCGCAGACACCTCTTGGAATGAGGCACCACCAGTTTCAGTTGGGGCTCTCAGAGCCGCTTAAGGATGAGCTGGCCCATGTGGGTGTCCCCCAGACACTAGAAGCCCTGATCAACCTGGCCATGCAGGTCGACCGACGCCTGCGGGAGTGTAGGTCCGAAGTAGCCACAGGGTTGGTTCGTCCCGCCCAGGCGCAACCCGGACCACCACGTTCTTCCCTCTCCTCCTAAAAGAGAGACACAGACGCCTGACCCACAGTCTCTGTCTCTACTGTGGTGGTGCCGGACACCTTGTCAAGTCCTGTCCGGTTAAACCGGGAAACAGGCTTCACGCGACCCCTGGAGGACTTATATCTGTGCCTGATCTACCCAATTACCTTGTTCTTCCAGCGCATCTCCAGCTTCCTGAGGCGAACATCCAGGTCTCATCTGTCTTGGACTCCGGAGCCTGCAGCTGCTTCATCGCTCTGGCCTTTGCAGCTCAGCACCAGATCCCATCAAGCCTAAGGCCCTTCGGATGGCCATCCGTTTGCTGACGGGTCTTCCATTAAGTCCAGAGCAGTCACCCATGAGACAGTTCCTATTCTGGCCCGGACAATGGGCGGCCACCTGGAACATTTGTCTTTGGATACCATAGCATCCCCCCTTTTTCCAATCATTCTGGGTCTACCATGGCTCCGGGCACACTGCCCCACCACTGACTGGTCCACTGGAGAAGTACAGTTTCTATCCCCTTACTGCCAACACAACTGCCTGCCACCAGCCCCAGGATTCCTCACTGCAGTGCTGAGTTTGAACTCTGATTCTGATCCGGAAACCCAGCTCGCTGTAACATCTGTCTACCATGAGTTCTTGGATGTGTTCAGCAAGAAGGGGGCAGACACACTTCCACCTCATAGGTCTTACGAATGTCCTATAGAATTACTACCAGGGGCGGAAGTACCTTTTGGCCGGATCTACCCACTCTCGGAGTTGGAGTTGAAAGCCCTCAAGGCTTACCTAGATGACAACCTTAAAAAAGTTTCATTTGGCCCTCTACTTCACCCGCAGGGGCTGGGATATTCTTTGTGGAAAAGAAGGACCACACTCTCAGACCCTGCATAGACTATTGAGACCTTAACAAAATCACTGTTAAAAACCGGTACCCTTTGCCACTAATGCCTGAACTGTTTCAAAGATTCGGAACTGCTGCTGTGTTTACCAAGCTGGATCTGCGTGGAGAGTATAATCACATTCGCATTTGGGAGGGTGACGAATGGAAGACTGCCTTCCGGACACGGTTCGGGCACTATGAATATTTGGTGATGCCCTTCTGGCTCTGCAATGCTCCAGCAACATTTCAGCACTTGGTAAATGATGTGTTTCGTGACTACTTAGACCAGTTCGTCATCATTTACCTCGATGACATCCTCATTTTTTCGGCCTCCCTGGAAGAGCATCGCAGGCATGTCGGGTGCGTCCTACAACGCTTAACTCAGCATGGGCTCTATGCCAAGGCTGAAAAGTGTGCTTTCGAGTGCTCTAGCATCTCGTTCATGGTGTTCGACATTTCAGTCACCAGAGTCACCATGGACCCTCAGAAGGTCTCCGCAATCAACGACTGGCCAGCTCCCATTGACAGGAAAGGGGTCCAATGATTCATATACTTCGCCAATTTTTATAGGAAGTTCATTAGAGGATTTTCTGCAGTGATCTCTCCTATTACCCAACTTACCAAGCAGGGGTCCAGCTTCCGTGGGACCCCCCGAGGCCCATGTGGCTTTTCTGAAACTTAAAAGACTGTTTACCACGGCACCTGTTCTTAAACACCCAGACTCCGCTCTGCCTTACATCCTAGAGGTGGATGCGTCGGAGACAGCGGTGGGAGCAGTCCTGTCCCAGAGACGAGGTCCAAAGGCTTCACTACACCCCATAACCTTTTTCTCTTGCAAGCTTACCGCGCCTGAGAAAAACGACAACATGGGAGTCCGGGAACTCTTGGCGATCAAGTCCGCCCAGGAGGAATGGCGGTACCTACTAGAAGGAGCTCTACACCCTGTCATGGTCTTCACAGACCACAAAAACCTAGAGTACCTGCGTATAGCTAAAAGACTGAAGCCACGCCAGGCACGATGGGCACTATTCTTCCCTCGCTTTAACCTGCACATCACCTACAGGCCTGGGTCGAAGAACGTAAAGTCGGAACGCCCTGTCCAGGATGTTCAGTGAGCCCGGCGACTCCACGCAACTGGATACCAATCATCCATCCCAGGGCTTCTTGCTGTTGCAGGAAGACCTGTTGTCCCGGGTTAAACAATCCCTGGCCGGGTCTACCATGCCTCCTGACCCTAGATTGAAACTAAAAGATGGACTATGGTGGTTCCAGGACAGACTGTACATCCCGGAACCGCAACGTGTGACTGTGTTGGAACTTTGCCACGACCATCATTTGGCCGGGCACTTTGGCGGTCGCAAAACTGCGGAGCTGCTCTTGAGCTCCTTTTGGTGGCCCACCGCTGACCAGGACTGTCAGAAGTATGTCAGCGCTTGTCCAGTTTGTGCTCAACATAAGACCAGCCAGGCCAAAGCATGGGGTCTGCTGAACCCGCTCCCCATTCCAGAGCGGCCATGGTCGCACATATCAATGGACTTCATAGTGGAATAACCCCCGTCAGAAGGCTTTAACACCATCTTTTTAATTGTGGACCGCCTCACTAAAATGGCCCACTTTATTCCGATGAAGGGCACCCCCACCACAACTGAGACTGCTGGGGCATTCATTAAGGAAGTGGTCCGACTGCACGGGCTCCCCATCAACATTGTCTCGGATCGTGGTGTGCAGTTCACCTCCTGGGTTTGGAAAGCATTGTGCTCTGCACTACATATCGAACTGGCATTTTTGTCTGCTTACCATCCTCAGACAAATGGTCAGGCCGAGAGGACAAACCAGACGCTCGAACAGTACATCCGATGCTATGCCTCCTTTGCTCAAGATGACTGGGTCACTTCCGGTTCCAGCGCCGCATGGAGTAGCTGTACTCACAGCTAGCTCCCATCCTGTCCTCCTAAACTGCCTGCAAAACCGGCCTAAAAGCTCTCCTCCTCCGGAATCCCCTCCAGCAGACCCTCCTCTACCCCCGATGGACTGCTTCGTCGAGAAGGGGACCCCCTGAATGAACCCGCCGCGCCGGTCCGAAATCGAGGCCCGGCTTTGGCCCACACGTCCGCGACTATAGGCCCCGCTCATCCGGTCATTCAACCGGCCGTTCTGCAGTTCAACTCACCACCCCAGCAGAACATCAGGGGACCTAATAGCCTCATATAAGGGGACCCAGAAATGGAGACTAGCACCACCCCCCAACCTGCCCCCCAAAGTGCTGAAAACTCAGACACGTGCGGTTGCGGTCCTCCTTGCCCCCACCATTGAACAATCAGTCCAAAGAGCCATTCAAGCAAGCATGGCCCACATATACAAAGATCTGAAGGAACATTCCACTAGGCTCAACGAAGCTGAGCACCGCATCTCCAATATCGAAGACGAACTTTACCAGATGCAAGGCTTTGAACAAACCCAAGAGAAAACAAATCATTTCATCCTTCAAAAGCTGGATGACCTAGAAAATAGGTCGAGAAGGAACAACCTGCGATTCGTGGGTATTCCGGAATCACTTCTATCGCAAAATCTCTCAGACTTTTGTGCTAAACGGATACCTGAAGCCTTGGGCCTTCCCATTCCGGCGACGGTCGAAAGGGCGCATTGTATCGGACTACCTAAAAACGAGCGTACCTCTCCTCATCCTATCATAGCGAGATACCTCAACTATTCGGACAAAGCCAATATTCTACGAAAATTTCATCAAGCCAGATTATTACAAATAGACGGCTTCAAAATACTCATCTTCGCCGACTACTCCGTCGAGGTATCCAAAAAGAGGAAGGCCTTCCAGAATGTCTGTGCACAACTATTCCAGAAAAACATAAAATTCACCCTGGCTTTTCCAGCGACACTTTGCCTCCGGGGCCCAAAAGGAGACCAGCTCGCCTTTCAAGATCCTGCCGAGGCAGAACTATTCCTCAGATCAATTCGTTCTTCTTCCCACTCGGACACAGGAGCCACCTCCTCTCACGCGACCCGGCCCCTGGACCAAAGAAGCCCAAGGAAGGATTCACCCAAGAGGCCTAAAATAAATAACTCCTCTGGCTCTAACACCCATTGATCAATGCACCAAGGCAAGGCAATGGTTTACCATCCCCTAAGTACCGAACATTTGAACTTTATCCGATTATGTCATCCTACCCTCTCCCCCTCTAGGGGTACTCAGTCACCCTTTCATCCATTCATAACCGCGTAAAGTACTCATAATGTTATCTATAAGTGTTGAGTGTTTATACTTCACTGCTTTCAGTTATCCGCATGTTTCACTGCAGGTGCTAAACGTCTCCTAACCCCTCACGCCAGGCTCTGCTGAGGTTCCAATTTTGACCTCCGCACGGTCAGCACTTCCAAACAAGAAAACATTGAGGCACAGGGGGAGACACCACAGGCAGTTACCCATGCGGAAAAAAGAGAAGTGCCTAGAAGGCTCTAGTTTGTGTTGGTTAGTTTTGCTTATTGGTTTTCTCCTCTCCCACACCCCCCCTAAGCTGCAAAAAACCCACCCAGTCTTAAACCCTCCAACTCCCCGGAAACAGGGGCTCATGACTAGCGAGAAATCAAACCTCTTTAGTACCCTCTCCCAGGTGACTATAGCTCCTTACCTGCCACTGACATCTCTAACCCCGGACCCCCCCATGAAAGTAATTTCCTGGAACGTTAAGGGACTCCGTTCCCCTATCAAAAGACTAAAAATTCTTCGCCACCTAAAAAGATTGAGGGCAGACATCGCTCTACTCCAAGAGACTCATCTCTCCCCTTCAGACTTTGCACGCATGCAGAAACTCTGGGTAGGTTCCACTATAGGCTCGGGAGCCATTCTGCGCAAAGCAGGTGTTATCATTCTTTTCCATAAGGATCTATCCTATAAATTGCTCTCCACGGACTCTGATGACCAGGGCCATATGGTCTCTGCCCACATCGAAATCAATAATTTTCCTTATCTGTTATCTAACATATACGCCCCCAATAACCAAGGTAAAACCTTCTTCAAAGACATGTCCGCTTTCCTCTTAAAACACCCTGATATCCCACACATCATAGGAGGCGATTTCAACAGCCACATGTGTCCTTCGGAGGACAAGGCACCATCTAGAAATAGCAGAGCACCCCCGACACATCCTACCCCTACTTTGTTGTCTTCGGTCACTGATACCCTAAACCTGTCTGACGTTTGGAGGCTCCAACACCCAGTAGAGAAAGAATTCACCTTCTTTTCCCACCCACACAACTCTCTTACGAGGATAGACTATTTGTTTTGCACTGACTCCCTAGTTCCCAAGACCACAGACTCCGAGATACATGAAATGGTCATCTCTGACCACGCCCCAATCTCAATTGTGTCCCTTGGCCCCCCCAACCAGTCAGCTTCTCTTTGGAGATTCCCCACCTTCCTGCAAAACAATAAGGACTTTAAGACGTTCCTTGAATCAGCATGGGACGAATATACCACTTATAACCAACTACATTTAAATAACCCCACTCTTTTCTGGGAGGCCGGCAAGACCTTCCTTAGAGGAAGAATAATATCCTACTCGGCTGCCTACAAAAGACGGGTTATGTCCAGCTATAAAGCGGCAAGCTATAAACTTAGATCCACCCAACAGGCCCTCTTCAATTCAAACACACCCGAAAATAACGCAGCCTGGCTTACCTCTAAACACTCTTTTGACTCCTGGGCTGAAAACTTGGAATGCATAAAAAGATCCCACTTAGAAGCCTCTCTCCATAAATTTGGCAACAAGGCTGGGAAACTCCTGGCAAGACTATGTAGAGGGCCCATCAAACTGACCCAAATCTCCTCCCTCCACGACCCTTCGGGAATAATAAAAACCAAACCCCACGAGATAAGTCAGATCATGCTGGACTTCTACTCAAAGCTTTACGCCCCCAACCAAATAAATCTGACCACAGCCAATTCCTTCCTTGAAAAAGTTCAGCTCCCCAAGATATCTGCAGAACACTTGGAAATGTTAAACGCACCCATAAGTGAACAAGACGTCAGGGAAGCCATCAAACATCTCACCCCCGCCAAAGCCCCGGGACCAGACGGCTTCACGGGCGAATTCTTTAAGACACTCCAAGACAAAATTGTCCCCCCCCTCCAGGCTCTCTATTCCCATATTTGGCAAGGTAACCCCTACCCCCCCACAAGCAATCAGGCTACTATTAAACTTATCGAGAAAAAAGGCAAGGACCCTACCGACCCTGGCTCATTCAGGCCCATCTCCCTTTTAAACATTGACGCGAAAATCCTATCTAAAATTGTAGCGCAAAGGCTGGCCAAGATCATACCTCTTTTAATTGACCCTGCCCAGTCCGGCTTTGTCAAAGGCAGGACAGCCACACTAAACATCAGGAAGGTTCTGGCAGTCCTGGAGAGTGCTAGACTTGACCCTAGGGGAGACCGAGCCATCATCACCCTGGACGCCGAAAAAGCTTTCGACAATGTCAACTTGATTGGCTCCAGCTGGTATTAAACAGGATGGGATTCGATGGCCCGTTCACACATCTCATAAAATCCACGTACCAAGCCCCGGCGGCCAGGCTGATGGTGGCGGGCCTTCTCACCCCTGAATTTAGACTCTCAAAAGGAACCAGGCAGGGATGCCCTTTGTCCCCTCTCCTTTTCAATATTGCCTTAGAGCCCCTGTCCAGGTTCATTAATTATACTGTCCCCCTACATGGCATTCAAATAGGAAACTCCACACTACGATCCTCCCTCTTTGCCGATGATGTTCTAATATTCACATCCAACCCAGAAGCTGATTTGCCCCTAATTAAGAACATCTTTGACGACTTCAAAATGTGTTCAGGCCTCCGTATCAACTATCGCAAAAGCGAGATTCTACTACTGGGTTCTTCCCAAAACCCGGGATGGGCTGCATCCTCTCCCTTTACCCTCGCCCACTCACACATCACCTATCTGGGAATCAACATAGGGAAGTCTCCCTCATCCATCTATTATCTCAACTACCCACCTCTTATTTCCAAAATAACTCGAGAATTGGACAACTGGATGGATCTTCCTCTCTCGCTTCTGGGGAGAAGCCACTTGGTAAAAATGGTCAGCTTCGCTCGCCTACTATACCCCCTCCAAACTATCCCGTTACTGATTAAACATAAAGATATCCAATTACTCAATACATCTATATCCTCTTTTATCTGGCGAGGGAGGCGACCCTGAATTGCCCTGACCAAGCTCTCCCTCCCCAGAGGCGAAGGAGGCGCTGGCATTCCTGACATCAGATTGTATAATGTTGCCTCTCTTCTAAGATTTAGCATGGACTGGATTGCTGAATCTGCCCATTATTCCAACCACGATCTCGAAAAGGACATGGTCTATCCCTACTCCTTGACTGCTCTCCTCCACTCCAAATGGAAAAATTTGCCCCCGAACATCCAACACAATTTACTTCTTAGAGACACATCCATTGCCTGGAGAACCTACAGGAGACTCTTCAAACTCCCTTCTTCCATGTCTCCCTACCTCCCCATCAAGGGGAACCCAGAATTTCCAGCAGGTCTGACAAACAAGGCTTATTCACTCTGGGAAGATCAAGGCCTAACAAACTTCTCCTCCCTATGTATGGCTCCCTCGGGACTGCCTCGGGACTTTGACTCTCTCACGATCGAATTCTCCATACCTAAATCCCACACCTTTCGCCTCTGGCAATGCCGGAGCTTCATTAAGGCATCATGCCCTGTTAGCCACCTGAGATTTTCCTCCAGTAAATTAGACGCTTTGATTCAAAAAAGATCATACAGCCTCTCCGAAATCTACAAAATTCTACTGGAAAGATCCAGACATCCAGCCAATGTCACAAAAACCTCCAATTGGTCTAAAGACTTTCCCTTTTCAGACTTAACACAAAAAATCTTGGCTGGATATAACCACATGATCAAGCTGACTCCTAATGAAACCTGGAGAGAGACGCAATTAAAAATCTTACATCGAGCATACATTCCATTCCTAATGGACAAATCAAACCAGGATCGGGCTAACTGCCCACTTTGTGGCCACCTAAGACCTTCACTCGCCCATCGATTCTGGTCCTGCTCACACATCTCAGCCTTTTGGGATCAGATCATATCCTATATACATAATGTCAATCTACTTCTCCTTCCCAAAGACCCCCTTCTCTTATTCTTTGGCTTTTGGGACAAGGAGTTGATAAACTGGTCACCCTCCCTAAAACCTCAGGCCAAAGATTGGGCCTCGATATGCCTCCTAACAGCAAGAAGAGCCATTCTAAAGACCTGGACAGAGAAAAGCGCCCCTCCTTGAACTTGGTGGTGAAAGAACTCAGATCGCTTCTCTACAAGGACAAACTCAATACCAATTTTGAACATGCACGAGCGGCGCATCTATTTTGGCTCAGGTGGAATCCTTTTATCTCAGCCACACTTGCACCAGACGACGAAAGGGCCCTGAGAGCCACCTTCTCCTACTATCCCGAGACATCCTCATACTTCCTATCAGATGATATCTACTAATTTTGTGCCCTGTGATCCCTTTCTCCCCGAATGGACCTTGGTGATCTTTTCAACCTCTCCTGGGAACACTCCACTAAGCCTCAGTCGGAGACCCTCAGTCTTGGGCTCAAGATACCTGGACTCATGTCTGCTGTGTAGCCCCCCTGTCTTAAGTTGCAGCCCCCTACTCCTTTCCCCCCTTTCCCCCCCTGAATGGTGTTTTACTCTATGCCAGCGTGATTCATCCGGTCACTCCTTCTTTATTGTTACGTCAGCTATTAACCTATGGTGGAATGTGACTTTGTTTATTTGGTCTACTTATACATGCGTTTGTAACCTTTCGCCTACTGAAGGGCGATTTATGCCTTTCCCCCTTGATCTTGTATCAGTACACCCTTTTTTATATTTCAATAAAATCTCTTTAAAAAAAAAAAAAAAAAAAGATGACTGGGTCTCACTGCTCCCTATGGCTGAATTTGCCTATAACACCGAGCATTCAGCCACTAAGCAGTCCCCGTTCTGGGTGAACTTGGGGTACCACCCTACATTAATACCCAACCTGGTTCCGGAAAGGGAGGTAACTGCTGTACAGAAGACCGTGGAATTCCTGACAAGGAATAGTAAGCTGTTACAAGAAACCTTAGCTCGAACGCAGGAGTCCTACAAGAAGGCGTTTGACAAGGGGAGACGTGGGGAACTGATCATGCAACCGGGTGACCGAGTGTGTTTGGCAACCAAGAACTTGAGGTTGTCATGCCCGTCCAAAAAGTTGGGTCCAAAGTTCATTGGTCCTTTCCCTGTAAGAAAGAAGATCAACAGGGTAGCATACGAGCTGGATCTTCATCCTTTCTTGCGAGTGTACCCGGTATTTCACGTCACCTTACTGAAACCCGCAACGCAGGATCCATTCCCGGGTTGGAACTCAGCCCCGCCTGAACCAATTCTTGTGAATGGTGAAGAAGAATTTGAGGTGGAAGCATTTCGGGACTGCAGGAGAAGGGGGGGAGCCATTCAGTTCCTGATTAAGTGGAAGGGTTACAGCCCTGAAGAAAGTTCATGGGAACCTGAAGACCATATCCATGCTGAGGAACTTGTCAGGTCCTTTTGGAGAAGACATCCAGAGCTAAGAGCCCGGTTCAGCATCCGGAGGCTGCCCCTTGGGGGGCAATGTTAGGAAAAAGGACTTTCTGTCCGTTTCTGGCCTCCCGCGCGCGTCCGCGCGCATTCACGCTAATGGAGCCAATAACGGCCATTTAAGCAGGACAGCACCAGGAAGCAAGTGCTGTCCATTCTACAGCGTTACTGTGTTCCTGAGTGACCCGTTCTAAGCTTCCTGTTACCTGTGACCCAGCCTGAACTCGTATTTGCTTGAACTCTGCCTGCAACGACCCCTGGCTTGCCTATGACCACCCTTCTGTACCTCCACCTGCCTGCCTGTTAACGACCCTGCCTGCACCCGACCATCCGATTGCCTGCTCCTGTACCTCCACCTGCCTGCCTGTTAACGACCCTGCCTGCACCTGACCATCCGATTGCCTGCTCCTTCTTTACCGCTCTGCCCGCAAGTTAATGACCCGGCCTGCACCACTACTCTTCAGTCTAGCACGGACTACGGGACAACTTCCTACCACCACCTGTGTCCCATCCAGCCCTTGTGCTCCCCTGTGCTCCAGCGCTCCCTTTCTACTCTACTAGGGGTTCTGGAACCCGGGCTGTAAGAGAGGTTGCCTACTGCATAAGCCAGACTCTACCACCAGGTACGTGACAGTTTCACTATTCTGTTGATGTCCTCTATTTCAATGGGCTTTTTTAGTAAGCTCTCCCCTACGGTCATGAAGGGTAAGTTCAGCGTGGCTGCCCCTTCAGAGCCGCTTTGTCTACCATAGACCTAGTCTTCATTTGTGGGCTCAAGATCTTAGAGAGACCTAATGCATCTGTGAGTTTAGTAACCACGGATCCTCCCCCACCCAAGGCTTCTGATTTATCATCAGCCCCATCATCACCTCCCTCCCGTTTGGGTGGTGATCTTGTAGTAGAGGACACCATCTGTTGGGGCTGCTGTCCCAGAGGCTGTCCACTAAGCTGTTGTTGATGTTGTTACTGGGGCTGTGACTGAGGCTGTGGCCGGGTCTGTGTTTGGCCAGCCAGTAAATCTATGTCCTCAGGTTTTAGGGATGGATATAAAGGTGTGATGGGGGCGTGTTTAGAGGGTGGGGCTGTGGGTCCCGTATATGGGGGAGGACGGGGTGTAAAGTATCCGTTATTTCTATTACGGGCTATATCCTTCTCTAAGCCATGTTTCTTCTGAGCTACTGTATCCCCATTATTGCCCTTTGGTGGTTTAGATTTCTTATCCTCTCTTCGGTATCAATAAGGAGCATAGGTTAACCAATTCTCCCCCCCTTTTTTCATGTAGGTCATGTCCCATTGTGGATCAGGGTCAAAGTAGGGGTAGGCTTGCCTGTCTCCTAAACATAAGCCCTTAACCATGTCCATATGGAACGTACTGTTGTCCCCATCCCGGGGGAACGGGTCACAGCTAGAGTTGAGCGAACACCTGGATGTTCGGGTTCGGTGGGTTCGGCCGAACTTTGGGAGAAAGTCCGGGTTCGGTACCGAACTTGACCCGAACCCCATTGAAATCAATGGGGACCCAAACTTTTTGGAACAAAAATTACTGTAAAAAAGTCCTGGAAAATGCTAGAGGGCTGCAAGTAAAATGATTTAAAACAATAATCTGTCCCTTACAGCAACAGCAGGAACCTGACCCTATAGGAGTAGGCGATGATTTTAGAACAATAATCTGTCACTTACAGCAACAGCAGGAACCTGACCCTATAGAACTAGAAGATGATTTTAGAACAATAATCTGTCCCTCTAAGCAGTAGACTCTACCTAGTCCAGTCAGATCGTTCTGTAATGCAGGATGAGATGTTATTAGATCTGCAATCTGTCCCTAAAAGCAGTAGTAGTAGTAATCTCTACCTAGTCCACAATCAGATTGTTCTGTAATGCAGGATGAGATGTTATTATATCTGCAATCTGTCCCTAAAAGCAGTAGTAGTAGTAATTAGAGTTGAGCGAACACCTGGAAGTTCGGGTTCTGCTGGTCCGTCCGAACTTCGGGACAAAGTCCGGGTCCGGGTCCGGACGGAACCCGAACGATCGCACGGACAACGAACCCCATTGAAATCAATGGGGACCCGAACTTTTAGGCACAAAAATGGCTGTAGGAAAGTCCTGGAAAGCCCCAGAGGGCTGCAAAAGGAAGTAAAATGGGGGTAAGGGTAGGGCAAGTGCCCTACAAAAAAATGGGGACAGGGAAATAACTGTAAATATTTTTAAAAAAATAAAAACATAAAAAAAGCAAAAATGGAGGTGAATGTGGATCATCTTCAAACTGTGTCTGAAAAGTATTAATTAACGGTAGAAGCCATATAACTGTTCTAAAATC
>BLSH010500012.1:118547-134966 GCA_018402905.1 Glandirana rugosa
TCTACAATTCGTGGAACTCAGTCGTGGCTGGTAGCTCTCTCCAGCGGGTCCTTGAACGAGACCGTATCTTCCAACGGTAGGGTCACATACCTGGCCAGTCTCATTAGAGCCGCATCAATGGTCGGTGCTGACTCAAGGTGCTTAACATCTTCCTCTCTGAAGGGATACAGTCTCTGCACCTTAGAGGGAAGGGAACTCCTCTTGTCTACCTTGGCCCACTCTTCCGAGATAATCTCTCCCAGTTCTCCCAGCAGTGGAAAGTGGGGACGCTCTCGGCTGAGTTGTTTGAAAAATTTCTTTTGTTTCGGAGAAGAAACTGCAGGCTCCTCCAGCCCTAGAGCTTCCTTGACCGCTTTGACCATGGCCGGAACTGAGGCATATTGAAAGCCAACTGTGGGATCCTCTGCCTCTGACTCACTATCTGAGGGCACAACTGAAGGTCTGCTAAGCTGGGTAGACTTCCCCCATTCTGAATACACAGTTTCCCCTGAAGGGCCAGGTGAATCAAACATAGGGTCCTGGGGTCTGCTTGACTCTTTCTCCATGAGGGAGTCTTGCACCACCTGCCTGAGTAATGTTTCCAGGCGCTGATCCGGTCCTTCTCTTTCATTTGCCACTTTCCCAAAACAGAAATCGCAGAGAGATCTTCCCGCCGGAACCCCAGTCCTACATCCCCAGCAAGAATTCTCAGGCCTTTCCCTAGGACGTGAGGGGGGAGGGGGTGCCGGCTCCCTACTGCGGTGGCTTGACCGGGAGTGGGACCCATGTTTTGACCTAGAGGAAGAGTGCCGGTGGTGTGATTTTGAACTGCTTCTTCTCCTGGAATCTTCCTGATATTTAGACCTAGAAGGGCTAAGAAGGAAAAAGAAAGCCAGAGGTAGACAACAATAGAGAGAGAGAGAGAGAAACAAACGTAAGACACATGCACTAAGAGCTCCTCTCCCCCCTGTCCACAGGAATCATAATACCTGCTGTGAGAGGTTTGGCCACCGGGGGGCAGTGAGGCATCCATAGCAAAACCTTGAATGTCTACAGAGAGAAAAAAAAACAAAACATCAGCCTGCCACCCCCTTCTGAACAGTCACCCAGACCATTGAGTGCCTACCTGAAGCTGTGGATCAGAGAGCCTGGGGAAGCTACCGCAACGCCCGTACGCATTCCCGAGGCTCTACTGAACAACCACAACTTTTAAACACGGCGCCGCCGTGACGTCACACCAGCGCCGGCGACCGCTCGTTCGCGCCCGAACGAACGCACGCAGCAAGCCTCGATCGTGCCGCATCTGCACATGCGCAGAGTGGCCGCGACGACCAACGCTGGGACGCAGATCCAGCCAGATCCCCAACCACCCCCATGGCTGCATCCAGCATGGACGCCGCCAGGACGAGTAGGAGCCACAGCCGAACCTGCGAGGAGAGGAAGCAAGGAAGAAACAGGCAAGTGTCCTAACACAAATGACACATACTACTGCCATGTATAAAATATGCAAAAAGAAAAAACGACTTACCACTCCCCTACGATCGTGGCGGACAGGGTGCTTGAAACATGCACACACACACCGGACTTTGCAGATAGGGCCACCTGCTCACAGCAAGGCTATCGGCCATTGCGCACTCTTCAGGGGTCCTGATTTCAGCGCTACTCTGCATTACACTCCATACCCTTCCTTAGTGGGGCTTATCGGAGGAGAGCAACCCTGGCAACTTGCCGGACACCGATCGTAGTGGGGACATCATAAGGTAGAGAACCGTCCGACCGGTCCTACGGAGGAGGACAAAAAAGGAACACGGTTGTTAGGGAGGAGCAAAGATTTATGGGAGCAGAGTCCTATAGGGTAGTTATGGAGGCGGAGCCTACCCACACGTATGCTGCCATGGAGTCTGTCAGGAAAGGCCTTTTTCCTCACATCACAGCAGCTTCACACCCAAATTCTCCACCTCTGAGCTGGAGAATCTGGGACGGAGATATTTTACAGAGATGGCCAGTGAGATCTTCAGATCTCACCTTCATAAACTGGTCATCTGTGTAAGGCTGGGTTCACACTATCCTACAAAAAAACGGTCCTACTTTGATCCTACACTGCTGTGCGATTTACGGTCCTACATGGGGTCAAAGTCGGACCGTTTGTCTGTGAACAGGGATCCGACTTTGATCCCGACAATGCCAGGCACTTTGTGCTCTGGGGATCTTGAAGGGGAACTCCACGCCAAATTAAAAAAAAAAAAAAAACTGGCATGGGGTCCCCCTCCAGCATACCAGGCCCTTTGGTCTGGTACAGATTTTAAGGGGAACCCCATGCCGAAAAAACAGCGTGGGGTCCCCCCCAAAATCCATACCAGACCCTTATCCGAGCACGCAACCCGGCAGGCCAGGAAAGGGGGTGGGGGCGAGCGAGCGGCCCCCTCCCCCCTGGACCATACCAGGCCGCGTGCCCTCAACATGGGGAGTATGGGTGCTTTGGGGCAGGGGGGGCTCTGTGCCCCCCACCCCAAAGCACCTTGTCCCCATGTTGATGAGGACAAGGGCCTCTTCCCGACAACCCTGGCCGGTGGTTGTCGGGGTCTGCGGGCGGGAACTCATCGGAATCTGGAAGCCCCCTTTAACAAGGGGGCCCCCAGATGCCGGCCCCCCACCCTATGTAAATGAGTATGGGGTACATCGTACCCCTACCCATTTACCTGGAAATAAATATGTACACAAAAAAAACACACAGCTTTTTAAAATGTTTTATTAAATCTGCTCCGGCGGTCTTCTCCCCTCTCCGGTGTCTTCTTTTCTTCGTCTCTTTTGCGGGGTCTTTCATCTTCTGAGGGGTCTTTTCTTCTTCTCTGCGGCGTCTTCTATTTATGCCAATGCTTCCTCTGTAGAGTCGGCTTCTGTCCTGGGTAGAGTGATACCAAGACCACTTCGCCTGAAATCTTTCTAGCTGCCTTGAGAGTGATGTCAGCAAAAGTTGGAAGAGGAAAAGAAGATGTGTGCATTAAACAATAAATACAAGGTTAAGAACTATTAGGCTGCTTTCACACTGATCCGTGGGTGCAGCACAGTGCACCTGCTGCTTTCCAGGGGGTTAGCTGCACTGAGCCATAACCTTCTATTATATCCTGCAGGTTTGATGCACTTTCTGAAATCACACTAAAGCCCCTGAATTCAGGTGTTTTGGTGTGCTTTCAGAATGTCCACCACACCCACAAAATGTAATAAAAGTCTATGGCAAATCCCAGCTAGCTTGCAGGAAAGCCACACTGTACCTGTGGTGTGGGTAAACGGCAGAGTATCAGTGTGGTAGGGCACCAGAGCTCTAAACAGTACAAATGCATTCCGCTGCAATGGGCTCTCATGGTAAGCAAAATCAATTTTTAAAATGTATTTGAATTACTTAAATAAACACATAAGCATCCGTTTGCATACGGTTGCAAATATATGGGAAAGCTACACAGCAGTGTCAAAGCTCCTTTACTCAAAATTCTTAGATGTGATGGCTGCATTTGTTCCTTTTGTAGGCTTTTTCCTTTATTTTCACCTGGGGATCTGGCCAGTAAGTCTGTTGTTTTTCAAAAGAACAAGTGGTCCTGATGTAGCAGTTACAGTGTCGAAACAAACCATTCACTACTGACAGGGGTGCTTACAATGATCAGCTTTAATTTTTGTAAAACCTTTATCCCAAAAGGGAAAAAAACTGTTGTAATTGCTTCAAAAGTGTTAGCTGGAGTTCACCTTCACCTTCAATTTGTTAGTGTATCTTAATCTGCTAGTACCTCTAACACTCCCTTCCCCCCAGATTAACAATGCTCTTGTGTGCCTTCATCCAGAGTGGAGGCACTGTAATACAGGAGGAATATTACTGGCCAGATCACCAGGTTAAAACAGAGGGGGAGAGACTAAAAAGAAAACAAATGCAGATACCACATCTAATGATTGGTAAGCTGCAATATATTAAATTTTTAGTTTTGCATTAATAAAGCACTCATGGCAGGACATGTACTGCATTGAATACAATGAGAGAATGTTTAGCTTTATGTCACAAAGTAACTAGAATTTCTAAGGCTGCATGAAGACCTTGCATAGGGCAACATATAATATGACAATTCTGTTCAAGTTTGCAACTGTACAATTATATTAGTAAAGAAAAAGTATTCTTACTGACAAGGTCTAAGAAATGGCAACCAACCATTGTTTACGGTGAGCTTGTGGTGAAAATATACGGGCTTCCACTGCTGACTTAGAAATGCCATCTCTGGAACTATCATCTGAATCCTAGCATTATCTAGTGAGTAACTGACCTTCAGCAATTATAGAAAAATAACCATCTGCATAGTTTTTTTCCCAGTGCTATAGTATCTATTTTTTTCTTCTGCATTACGCACATTCATTATTACTGACAATTTTGTACACTTTAATGATGAATTGTTCTTGTGAATCTGTTTCTTCTTGTTGTCCCTAATTACTGAGTAAGAAACAAACCTAGATCTGGCTAACGATAATCTACCACTTAGCGTAGCAAAACTGATTTTTAAGTGCTTGTTTTTGTATTTAAGTTTTTATGTTTTGTTTTGATGTATTTTGTCATGACATTTTGATAAACAAGATTGCACTTATTTATCCATCTTATTTCCAGATTATTTTATTTCATTTATACTTTTGTTATACAATGTATATTTAGGTAGGAAATGTTTTTCTTTTTTGCCGCTGAGAATATGCCCAGGTCTCCCTTGCTAGTACAAAGGCTGCCTGCCACAGACACAGTTTCATGCACCGACAATACAGGCTCAGGCTAGGGGATACCCTTTTAGAATTTATTGCTGACTAATTTTAACAGGAGAGGGGTTCAGGAATCAGAATACTCCAAATGATAGCAAACGTAACAGGAGGACAGCTTCTCACTAATCTTCTCTAAGGTGTCCGTTTATGAAACAGAGAAGAGCTGAGATCCTGAGGATCACGGCTGATCTCTCAGGTGTACCAGTTTATAAAGCTGAGATGAGGAGTGGAAAACATGTTCTTCACTACTCATCACAGGACACATCCTTCTGTCATTCACTTTTACACAGATTACCGGTTTATAAAGGTGAGATCTGAAGATCTCACTGGCCATCTCTGTAAAATATCTCCGTCCCAGATTCTCCAGCTCAGAGGTAGAGAATTTGGTTGTGAAGCTGCTGTGATATGAGGAAAAAGGCCTTTTTTTTTCCTAATATCAGCACCAGCAAGGTTAAGGATTGATATAAACAATAACTATATATGTTTATGTGTATAGTTGTGTTATATATATATACATATATATATATATATATATACACACACACACACTATAGTTATAATATACTGTCTTTTAGGACTCATTCACATCTGAGCAATGCAGAATTGTTGGCAGAATTGGGCAATCCATGGCGCAGTTCCAAATTGCACTAAAATTGTATCAAAATATGTACTTCATTTTTGGGTGCCATTCATTGTTAATGGCACCCCAAATGCAGCTATCAGACATGCATTTTGCCACACATTTTTAATCCTTTCACAAATATGCTACCAACGCGCCAATATGCAAAAATGCTTAACGCTGCGTGTCCGAAAAATATTCAATTTGGCTTTTTGGGCCTGTTTTAATGTGCATTTTGGTGCAGTTTTTTAATGCGCGTTTTGCTACTTTTAACAACACACATTTTGGCGTGTTTTTTAAACACATTTTAGCACATTTTTATGTGCATTTTGGGTTTTTTTGACATGTATTTTGGCTAATGTTTTACCTGCGTCTTTGTGTGCATTCTGGAAATGCATGCAAAATGCATGTTATGCTTGTGGTGTTAATGGCACCTTAAAAGTGGCTAGCAGATGTGCTGTTTGCAACAATACACATAAAAACGAAATCAAAATGCACATTAAAAAGTGCCAAAATATGCGCTAAAAGAAGTGCCAAAATGTGCATTACAAACTACTACATGCATTTTAAAATAACCTGTGCCAAAATGTGTGTTTAGAAAAGCGCCAAAATGCCCAGTAAAGAGAAATCCACACCAAAACGCCCAGTTAAAAAGCAGCAAAATTTGTGTAAATAATGCCAAAATGTGCAACAAAAATGGGCCAAAATACACATTTAAAATGTGATAAAATGTGCTTAAAAAACTGTTAAAAAAATTACCAGTGATCAGTGTTTATTATTTTCATGTATTTACATGGACTTTTTAAACTTTGGTTTCACCTATTAAACTCAGCTGCTCTGTAATCACACCCAGGTATCTCACCGAGATCACAAGCACCCCTCCCCCTTCTACACAGATCTCAGGTGTTCTCTGAGGAAAAACTTCTCCTCTCTTCTCCTTCTGAGAAGAAATGTTCTCCGCTTCATAAACAGGGTGCCAGTGGAGATGATTTTTCTCAGAGAACTGCTGAGAACTGAAATTAGATAAATTATCTCTGTTTGATAAACGTACACCTAAGAAGCTTTTCCTGGAGGTAACACGGGAGGGCCAGTATATCTTGGACTCTATAAGAGCAGTGCCAGTCCATATAGAACCTAGAGTCCACAACAAAATCTTAAGTCACAATGACCCAGGAACTGCCCACATTCCAATCATATGCAAAATGTGTATTTTAAATTGAGGAAGTGGACTTTCTCAGTACCCTCAAAGACTTTACAACACTACACTTCCTCATTTTAAAATACACTTTTTTTAATGACGATCAGATTGTATTTTATGGCAAGTTAACCAGTTCATTTCAATGGGTTTACATATTGTTTTCTTGCCACTGTATGTTAAGGCTCAGGTTCAGGTTAGTAGAAAGAAGAAAACTATGCATGAGGAGAATGAGAAGCCAATTTTAATATGGAAACATTTTTGAAGAAATCCTTTTTTGAGGTCATACAAAGATTACTTAATGACACCCTGACAATGGTAATGGCTCATCTAGCCTTCACAGAACATGGCGAGTGATCAGGGCAAAGCAGTAATGGCAATTTTCTCTTCATCGTTGAATTGCCTGCACAGTATGACCATGTTCTGAAGGCATTTCTCCAATTACCTAAGGGCACTGTTAGATACCTTAGTGCCACAATACAAGATGAAATAATATATATCCTTGCAAAGTATGTAGGAAATTGAATTGAATCTGAAATTAAAACATTACAATTTTATTCCATCATAATGGATATTAAATGCAAAGTATATTAAAAGTTATCCAGTTATGCTACATCTACGAATATGTTCCCATCCAAAGGGATGAATGTCAAAACATAATCCTATATGAGGTTTTTTGGGGTGTTTGACGCAATAAAATGTCTTAATATTTAGAATGTCAACTGTAGAGAAAGCAATGACCAGAAACTGGAACAAAGTCCCACACAAAGCTATTGCTATAAAGTGTTGTCTGCACTTATATATTGTGAGTGTCACTTTTTCTTATTATGTTAATCTTAATAAATTGAATTGTGTTATTTGCACTTTGCTCTTTTGTTCCTTCACCCAATGTGAGTTGTATGAGAACGTCGGTGAACTAAAGAGCATCTAAGGGGAGCTGATGCATGTGCATAAAAAGGAGATAATTTGGAGAACGACTATTGCTACTTATAACCATAGTTTATATCAAAGACAATCTGACAATTCAATTTTTTTCTTTCTTTAAATATAAAAAAAAACATCAGTGTGTTGCTAGTGAATCATGAAGGTTCTGTATTGGCCCTGGACATTTTTCTTGAATTAGAATATGTTTTAATAGTTTTACCAAGTGGAAATGGTCACCATTTAGTATATAACACTGCAATAAATCAATGTTGATCTATGATGATGCTGATTAAAGGAGTAGTGTAATGTTTGAGCTTATATGCTAAGGAAAGAAATGAAGGTCCAATCTACTGTTAATTACTTTAAAGTTAGAAGTACATTATGTTATTTTCCAACCTGAAGTATCCAGGTGTGTTCATGGAAAACAGCAGTATTTTTTTTTAGGTGGGGGTGCATTAAATATGCGCCATTCTGTCAATTTCTCTGCTGAATCTTTTGTGACACAAAAACACTTGCACAGTTACAGTGGTCATCACAATCTTCCTTACATTGGTTTAATATCCTAGATATTGCAAAATCTCTCTCATAGCTAAGCCTAATATCCAATGAAAATAAAGAGAGACAGGAGAGGAGGTTTTTAAGAAAACATTGACACTTTTAAGACCATTTTCCATCTTGTTCTACAGAGCAAAGTATTAGACAAAATAAATTTCATTTAAAAATGCAATGGTCAGAACCAATGGATCTGTTGAAAGCTGCTCATTTAATACACAGTGTCATAGCAGCTCTTATCAACTACAGAAATAATTTTGAGGATGCAAAACTGCCATCTCACTTCAGAAAAATGGTGTATCTCTGCAAAGTCTAAGAATAAAAGAATTGCAAAAGTCATATGCTACTGCAATGAATTATGTGATGTACGATTGGAGGGTCCTGAGAGCTTATTCAACGCTGCAATTTTTTATGGCAGTTTAGACATCATCATTGCTCAGTTGTGCAGTAGATTTGTTGGCATGAACACTGTACTTGAGAAATTTAAAATCCTTTAGCCTGCAGTGCTTGCTGATGATAAACGGTTAGAGTTGCAACAAAACTGCAACAATATTATCAGGGAGATTTATCCCCAGACTTTCCAATGGAGCAGCTGCGTTTTCTAAACATTTCAGGTTGAGATCTAGAAGTCAACTGTGAAGGATCAGGCACACTCACTAATTGCTGAAAATGTTGCTCTGTCTTCACCATTTCCCAATATGTGTATGGTATTGTTAGTTAGTATGGTACTGCAGTTGCGCACTTTACAAAATACACTGCCACAGCACACAAGTGTTTTCCGAAGTAAAATATATATGTAAAGCACTGCGTAAATTGATTGCGCTATATAAGTACCAATAATAAATAAATAAAAATAAATAAATAACAGCATTAATCGTAGGTTTACCAGTTCTAGGGAAAACTAATCACATCCGCATCCTATTCGAAACAAGTACACTATTATGCTATACACCAGCTCAGAGCTGGTCTTAATTGTCGACAGTTACCTAATCTGTAAACTGGAGGTAATTCTTCAAGAATCTGTGGCTGCCATAGTAGTAGGAGTTAGAACTATTTGTCACCTGTGTTGGTAATGTTGCAAAAACTGATGCAAATGCATGCTTGAATTGGGATTTAAAGGCTAAGTTCACTTTTTTTTCTAAATTCCAGCTCCCCTATGTACCAATATAGCATTCATGTACTTTTTTGCAAAAATAGCAAAGCTTTCCAAAAAAATCTGCAGGCACTTAACTTACTGTCCTCCATCCTTGTTTCCAAACATATCTATTGCTTCTGTCTTACTTCCTGAACAGACTGTAGATCATGGCACAGGAAGGAGTTGAGCTGCTGACCTCATTAGCACACACCCTGTGTCATCCACCCTCATACCTACCCACCCATTACCAGCTGCATTTTTTTAAATGAAATGCAATCAATCAGTGATCACCCTTCTCACTAAATGCACAACATACATTCAGATTGAATAGTGTATGGACAATCTGCTGTCAATCAGCAACAACGCGGAAATGATAAGGAATTACTATCTCAGTTCCCCATGAGTTTCTCTGAGTTTCTCTCCACTCTCTATTACAAAATTTACCATTATGAGTCTGTCAGTTTGACAGGTACAATGGACAGGGAGGGAGCTCACTGAGCAGGGGGTGTCCAATATTGTCTCTGACAGGTACATGATTTGACACAAGCACCACAACTTTGGTGTAGTGGGTCAAAAGAATTCTAAAAGGTGTCTAAGACAGCCTTTATGAATTCTCCCATTAATTCTTATTTAAAGGATAATTTCACCTTTATTTTATTTACCAAATATTACATGTTCCACTTGAAATTTGGGTTGAACATGTGGCATGTTCCATCTCCTGCCCCCTCTCCCCCAGATCCCTCCCTCAGTGTGAGAGTGGGTAGGGCTTCTTCCCTCTGCACCCACTGTCACTTTTTTAAAACAGTGCGGCTGTGCGGAGCTCTGCCCACACAGTCTCATCATATATTCATTCCTGTGAATGAATAAAGTACTAGGACTGTCTTCCACTGTGACAGACAGACCTGTAGTTTGAATGAACTGTGGAAGCACATGCCCGTAGTTCATTCACACTGCCTACAACTCTGAAATTGCCAGCCCATACAAAGGTGTGGGCAACAGAGCCTTAGGCAGTGTGTGCAGGAGCCTGACATTGCACCCCTGATCTGCTGATCACAGGTGCAATACTTTGCAAAATATGTGTATTGATTATTTTTAATGTAAAGGTGAATTAACTTTTAACACTGAAAATTAACATGCTATTGATCTTCATACTGTATATATAGAGAACCTTGTGAACAAGTTTGCACACAGAATACAAAGTAAGCGGTTAGTATAAAAAAAGTGGAGTGGAGGAGGTTTTTAAAGAATTTTGCTTAAAAAGGTAATAGTAACCTAAAATTATTTTGATTAAATTACACTGTTCAAAAATCAGCTGACTGTCTTTGATTGACTTTGTTGCCATTTGTCTTTTTGCTAGATAATTGCCATAGAATAGTTTCACCCACCTTCTTTCTTGGTATCTGATTTTTCTTATTTGGTTTTAATGTTTAATATTAAGAAATGGTTAAGAAGAGTCTGAATGACATTATAATCAATTATATTAACTTCAGTAGGTACAGACAATATTTGAATTCATTCCTATTATGTAATTTCAAATATATTCCTGTTCTTAGATTGGGGGGTTTTATGACACTGAAAATGTGGAATCACATGTGGGAAATGAGGGTGATAAGACATAGACCCTGACGACTCTGATCCGAAAAAAAGAAAAAAAAAAAAAAAAGATTGGGGGGTTTATTTACTAAAGGCAAATAGGCTGTTCGCTTGGCAAGGAAGTTTTTACTTTGCAAAGGAATTTTTGCCTTAGCTTAGTAAATCAGGTGAGGCCTTGCTGACTTACACCATCCAATCATGTGCAAGCAAATGTATGTTATTATTTTTTTTAATTTTCATTGCATATGATTGGATTTTCTTTGCAATGTGAATTTCCATCACAATTACTAAGCTAAGGGAAAATTCCCTTGGGCACTGAACAGGCTATTTGCTCTCTCTCTCTCTCTCTCTCTCTAAATATATATATATATATATATATATATATGTATCATAGCAAAAGGACCTTGACAGTATATATGGTGTCCTAATAAACAACCCAGATGATGGTGCTGATGTCTTTATAAATTACTTGGGTGTGAGAGCCAAATTATGGACTAATTCCAATGCAACACATAATGCTCAACTACTTGCCAAAGCAATTAACACTCTTGTGGTGGTGTTCAATTAATGTGCCCAGGTGCCAATCTCTTATTCTGGCCAATGGACACTTTATTGCGTCAATAAGGGGTTAAAAACAAAGTCCACAGGGTTTAAATGGTATCCGCATAAAAGCAGCAATCATAAACTAACCGACCAGTGGGTATAATGTGGCATTTTTATTATTATTTGACAGAGGCAAGACCTTGAAAAATCTGGGAGACCCTGTATGCTTACTGGCACTATGAACTCTGGTAATGTGGCTACCTGAGGACTTCCTGTTAGCAGTGATGCCCTTGCAGTCTGACAGAGCTACTTTAGCATCCCCACTGGCTTAAATTCTGCAGCTTCCTCCACTCCTACCTTCCAGGGGGCACAGATCTTGTCACATTATACTCGCAGGTCAGGTAGTTTGTGAGAGTGAACCTCAGACAAAGTCCCACCGTGGTTTACATATGTTTTTATCCACTGCACACAGCGGGATCCAGTGTAAGCACCATTTATGATTGCTGCTTTTATGTGAATATACTATTTACTCACTGTGGTTTTTAACTCCTTATTGATGCAATAAAGTGTCCATTGGATTTTATATTGGATTGGCATCAGGGCACATTAATTCAACACCACCGCCTGAGCATGTAGTCGAGCATTATGTGTGGCATTGGAATTAGTCCATAACTGGCTCTCACAGCTAAGTAATTTATAAACACATTAGCACCATTATCTGGGTTCTTTATTAGGACAACGTATAAACTCTCAAGGTCTTTGGGCTGTGTTTTTGTGTTACTTTTTGACTTGGTTTTACCCTCAAGTGGATTTCTACATCAGCAGGACTATTGGGATTCCTTCAGTCACTAATGGCCACTAAGGTTTAGTGATTTGGTATATTGTTTGTGTTGTTCTTTGGATATATATATATATATATTTATACACATTATAATACCAAAAGTATTGGAAAGCCTGGCTTTACACGCACATTAACTTTAATGACATCTCAGTCTTAGTCCGTAGGGTTAAATATTGAGTTGGCCCACCCTTTGCAGCTATAACAGCTTCAACTCTTCTGGGAAGGCTGTCCTGGCTCACAGTCTCTGCTCTAGTTCATCCCAAAGGTGTTCTATCGGGTTGAGGCGCAGGCCAGTCAAGTTCCTCCACCCCAAACTTGCTCATCCATGTCTTTATGGACCTTGCTCTGTGCGCTGGTGCAGAGTCATCCCACAGGAAGGGGCTATCCCCAAACTGTTTCCACAAAGTTGGGAGCATGAAATTGTCCAAAATACCTTGGTATGCTGATGCTTTAAGAGTTCCCTTCACTGGAACTAAGCAGCCAAGCCCAACCCCTGAAAAACAACCCCACAACATAATTACCCCTCCACCAAATGATTTGGACCAGTGCACAAAGCAAGGTCCATAAAGACATGGATGAGTGAGTTTGGGGTGGAGGAACTTGAATGGCCTGCACAGAGTCCTGACCTCAACGCCTTTGGGATGAATTAGGGTGGAGACTGCAAGCCAGGGCTTCTCGTCCAACATCAGTGCCTGACTTCACAAATGCGCTTCTGGAAGAATGGTCAAAAATTTCCATAGACACACTCCTAAACCTTGTGGACAGCCTTCTCAGAAGAGTTGAAGCTGCGAAGGATGAGCCAACTCAAAATTGAACCCTATGGACTAAGACTGGGATGCCATTAAAGTTCATGTGTGTGTACAGATAAGCACTCCAATACTTTTGACAATATAGTGTATATGGTACTCTTTATTATCATTATATGTGTTTAAAGTCATAAACACTTGCAAATATTTAAGTCACTGCATGGATTAGCCCAACAGAGTTTTGCCCCTGTGGCACATTTATGAAACTTACACCTATCTAAAAAGCATGATATGCAAATTCAAACAATCTTTGCAATTTCATATACATATATTATACATATTTTAACTAAAATTACTGTCTTGGCATGATGCTGAGTTTTTATTTAATCTGCTCAGTGCAAATGATACTAAATTAAACTAACGTATCAAGGAAAACAAAAATGGCTGCTTACAACTTTCTAGGCTTTTACTAGCTTAATACCATTCCATTGTAATCTGTTATTTAAATGGCTCTTTTCTGTAGATTCTTCTTCAGCTTAGCATCTCTTTTTCTGAAAAATAGGACTGAAATCATACCTCCCAAGGTCTCACTACTGTGCATTATGCTTATAATTGTGCCAACCTAATGCTGCAGGCATCCTGACCTTCAGGGCACAGGCTAAGTTTGATATAAAGTTTTCACTCATTGAACAGCCATGAACTTACTGGATCTCTGTTGCTAAATTATTTACTGACTTTGGATCTGCCAGCCATTTGGGGAAAGCTAACTACATATATATATAGCCAATGTTTTCACTCAGCTTTGTAATAATCATAGAAAAAGACCGCTGACAGTGATCTGTTGATTCAAGCCCCGAGGATGCTTCTCTACATGCTGAAAAAGACAGGCTTTTATAGCATGAGCGCAGCTGACTAGTGTAACTTAAAGCAGTCAGACTGACTTTTGCCTTCTTTTTGATCCAGCTTTAATAAACCCAAGAATAGCCACATGTTTGTTCACCCTCTGTTAACAAAGTTTCTACCTCTACAATTCATTTTATCTGCAGTATTCATACCATGCAATTATATTATAAAGGGACACAATATACCTGTTCTTAAGAGTCATGGATCTAGATTGCATTTTATCAGTAAGAAATACTATATGTATGGCTGTATATAAAAAAAGTCTGCCCCAATAATTTATCGCTTTCTCTTTTAAAATTTGTTGAATAAACAAAAGAGAATCATTTTAAGATCATAATATAAGGTACAGTATATATTTTGTTATAATTGTATATTTTATTGCAACATCTGATACAATGGAAGAAAGAAACTTCTCTCTCACCCACTACAGTGTCTTGAAAAAGTATTCATACCCCTTGAAATTTTCCACATTTTGTCATGTTACATCCAAAAACGTAAATGTATTTTATTGGGATTTTATGTAATAGACCAACACAAAGTGGCCCATAATTGTGAAGTAGAAGGAAAATTATAAATGGTTTTCAACATTTTTTACAAATAAAAATGTGAAAAGTGTGGTGTGTATCTGTATTCAGCCCCCTTTACTCTGATACCCCTAACTAAAATATAGCAGAACCAATTGCCTTCAGAAGTCATGTAATTAGAGTCCACTTGTGTGGAATTTAATCTCAGTATAAATACAGCTCTTCTGTGAAGCCCTCAGAGGTTTGTTAGAGAAACTTAGCAAACAAACAGCATCATGAAGGCCAAGGAACACACCAGACAGGTCAGGAATAAAGTTGTGGAGAAGTTTACAGCAGGGCTAGGTTATAAAAAAATATCCCAAGCTTTGAACATCCCATGGAGCACTGTTCAATCCATCATCTACAAATGGAAAGAGTATGGCACAACTGCAAACTACTACTTATATAGAGCCATCAATTTACGCAGCACTTTACATATATATTGTACATTGACATCAGTCCCTGTCCCCAAGGAGCTTACAATCTAAGATCCCTAACTCACATTCATACATACATATACTAGGGCCAATTTAGACAGAAGCTGATTACCCTACCAGCATGTCTTTGGAGTGTGGGAGGAAACCAGAGCACCCCCACACAAGCATAGGAACAACATGCAAACTCCATGCAGGTAGTTTCATGGTCGGGATTCAAACCAGCAACCCTTTTACTGCTAGGTGAAAATGCTATCCATAACACCACTGTGATAACCACTACCTCACTGTCCTATTATTTGTCTGGAACCATAGTTTTAAGTGATATTAACTTCTTTTTTCTTGTAACTTACTCATTTTTTAAGTTGGTAAACCTTATTTTCCAGATGTATTTGATATATGTTTGAATGTTTTTATTTAATAATAATATATATTTTTTTTTTACAAAAGGAAGTCTCATGAAACAGGCTTTCAAAACAAATTATTATTTATTATTTATAAAGTGTAACAAATGTAATATTATTAACCTCCTCCTATCCGCGCTATAGCTGAATGACGGCTACAGCGCGGCTCTAAAATGCCGGGAGGACGTCTATTGACGTCCTCCCATTCGGCTCGTGCTAGGCGTGCTCCCGCGGGCGCGAGCGGCGCGTGCACGTGCCGCCGCACAATGCGGGAGTGTTCCCGCGGGTCGGGCGGACCCGATGTCCGCCGGAGACCCGCAATCTCCTTACAGAGAGGAGGAACGGGGAACCGCCGAAGTAAACACGGCGGTTCCCCGTTCTGTGAATGGGACATGACAGATCTACTGATCCCTGTCACTGGGATCAGTTAGATCTGTCATGCCCCTGCCAACCCCACCCCCCCACAGTTAGAACACACCCAGGGAACATAGTTAACCCCTTCACTGCCCCCTGCAGGTTAACTCCTTCACTGCCAATGACATTTACACAGTAATCAGTGGACATTTAAATTTCTGATCGTTGTATAAATGTCATTGGTTCCAAAAAAGTGTAAAAAACGTCCGACATGTCCGCCCCAATATCGCAGTACCGATAAAAATCGCAGATCGCCGCCATTACCAGTAAAAAAAAAAAAAAAATTAAAAACGTCATAAATAGAGTTGAGCGAACACCTGGACGTTCGGGTTCTGCTGGTCCGTCCGAACTTCGGGACAAAGTCCGGGTCCGGGTCCGGACGGAACCCGAACGATCGCACGGACAACGAACCCCATTGAAATCAATGGGGACCCGAACTTTTAGGCACAAAAATGGCTGTAGGAAAGTCCTGGAAAGCCCCAGAGGGCTGCAAAAGGAAGTAAAATGGGGGTAAGGGTAGGGCAAGTGCCCTACAAAAAAATGGGGACAGGGAAATAACTTTAAATATTTTTAAAAAAATAAAAACATAAAAAATGCAAAAATGGAGGTGAATGTGGATCATCTTCAAACTGTGTCTGAAAAGTATCAATTAACGGTAGAAGCCATATAACTGTTCTAAAATCATCTTCAAACTAGGGCAAGTGCCCTACAAAAAATGGGGAGAGGGAAAATAAATTAAAATCAAATAAAAAAAATGGGAAGGGGGGTTGATGTGGAGTAGGAGCCTAGAGG
>BLSH010500012.1:157109-175530 GCA_018402905.1 Glandirana rugosa
GCGCACGGGAGTTGTACCCCTCATACCCACGAAACCCCGTCCCCCCCGAGACGCGGGGGGTGGGGTTTCGTGGAACAGGGGTACAACTACTCCTGTTCCCGGAGAAGGGCTGTTGGGACCGGCCACCAACAGCCCCAGACGCCCGCACCCGTACCCCGCACCGGTGGTCTGCCCCAAAGCACCCATACTCCCCATGTTGAGGGCACGCGGCCTGGTATGGTCCAAGAGGGAGGGGGCCGCTCGCTCGTCCCCACCCCCTTTCCTGGCCTGCCGGGTTGCATGCTCGGATAAGGGTCTGGTATGGATTTTGGGGGGACCCCCCACGCTGTTTTTTTTCGGCATGGGGTTCCCCTTAAAATCCGTACCAGACCAAAGGGCCTGGTATGCTCCTGGAGGGGGACCCCATGCCAGTTTTTTCTTTAAAAATATGGTGTGGAGTTCCCCTTCAAGATCCCCAGAGCACAAGTCGCATGCCAAAGTCGGATCAGTGAAGACACTGATACGACTTTGATCCGACTTCAATGCCTTTCAATGGGCTGAAGTAGGATCAAAGTCGGACAAAAGTAGTACAGGAACCTTTTTCAAAGTCGCTCCGACTTTGAAAAACACATGTCGGAGCAGTTAAGACGGCTCTCATAGGGAATCATTGTTTTTGTGACGTAATGCAACTTGTGCTCTTCATGTCGGTCCGAGAATCGGACTAGTGTGAACCCAGCCTGAGGTTTCACTAAATATCTATATAGAGGAATCAGAACCTCCTTCTTCCTGCTGGTGATCCCTCTACTGATACATCCCATAATTCTATTTGCTTTTCCCACTGCCTGGTCACACTGTTTGCTCATTTTGCAATCATCTGAAATAACCACCCTAAATCATTTTCTTCTGTAGTGCTGGCTAACATTGTACCCCCCAATGCTGTACTGCTCATTTTGCAATCATCTGAAATAACCACCCTAAATCATTTTCTTCTGTAGTGCTGGCTAACATTGTACCCCCAATGCTGTACTCTCTAAGGGGATTTTTTTCCCTAGATGCATTATTTTACATTTAGAAATATTGAACTGCAGTCTCCACTGCTTTGACCAATCTTCCAGCAATGCCAAATCATGTTCCATGTTATAGACACCTACAGGGATCAACCCTATTACACACCTTTGTATCATCAGCAAAGAGACATACATTGCCCAACAAACCTTTAGTTATTAGTTATAGACTAGTGACTGGTCTCTGCTCTGAGTGAACCCCATTTACAACCACGCTCTGGGATCTATCCTTTAGCCAACTGCATATCCACTGAACCACCCAAGGGTTAAGTCCTAGCTACCTCAACCCTTAACATATGGTTTTCCATCCCCAGAACCTTTCAGAGCTCCAGATACTGTAATCCTCAGTGACCCGAAAAGTCTGGTTCTCATGCCTCTGCAAACTTGTGGTGCATGGGCTCCCTCATTCTTTAAAGCCTGCAAAATGACTCGAGAACACATGGCATCAAGGAGAAGGATTACTATTGGTTGGTAACCCTCCTTGACCACCATTATAAGGGGAATGTTTCAGAACTTATCCCATTCCCACCAAGGGAGCAGACGATGAAATCTCTTGAGGACACCTTAAAGGGGAGTTTATGTAATGCCTTCCTAGACTCTGGTAGGTTACAGTCCCATGGAAAATGTCGTTTTGAGGCTTCTGTTGGTCAAGAGAGGAGTGGTGGAGAAGGGGGCCGCCTCAGTGATGCATTTCAAATTTTTTTTAGGGCCCAGGGCTGTCACTTTCCACATCTCATCAGCAGCATCTGCATCATACGGTGGGAAATTATCTGGGGGTGAAAATGATCCACTGGGTTACTGGGTCATGATAATAGACCAATGGCCATAACTTGCCCAGTATACAATTGAGCTGCTGGGCTGTTCAGCATCCGGCGTTATTTCCAAACGAGCATTCAGTGCTGCTGGAGGTGACAGATAAGAGAGCGTGTCTGTCCACATACTCCGTGAACCGGCTGACTTTTATCAAAATGAATCAGTCCTGGATTAGCAGCAGCTATCATGCTCCTGATGCCGATGTCGCTGATTAAGTGCTTTCTGGATCTGAAATCTCTGAAATAGCTTTGTGGGTGTTGATTTCATCTGGAAAAACATTTTGGTGCATAAGAACCAATTTTTCTGCACCCATTTGACAGGTGCATATCGTAGCCGCGCTCTTGAATGTCTGTGGCATAAGACTAAGTTCTAAGAAGACTTCAACCAATACAAATCTGCCCTCCTAAAGTACTATTCCTGCCTCCAAACTGCCAAATAGACCTACTTTATCACACTCATTAACACATTATCATCCAGTCCCTGTCAACTCTTCTCAACCTTTAACATTCTCCTCTGTCCTCCACTGCCTTGACCCTCTAATTCACTCACTGGCCAGGAGATTGCCAATCACTTTAAAACTAAGATTGATAACATTCGTGAGGAGATCTTCAATGTGCAGAAACCACCCCCCACTCAATGCCCCATGTCCACAGATACAATCACTAATTTCCACATTCAACCCTGCTAGTATTAGCAAGGTTGCTAAACTTTTATTGAACACCCATCTAGCCACCTGCATCCTGCTCCCTCGCAAATGTTACGCTCACCCTTTACACTCTCTAACTCACATTTTCAACCTTTCCCTCTTTTCTGACATCTTCCCAAACTCTCTAAAACATGTGCTAGTCACCCTTATCCTTAAAAAACCCTCACAGGAACCCCCCCAATCTTAACAACCTACGCCCCATCTCCTTACTCCCCTTCTCCTCCAAACTCCTTGAAAGACTGGTCTACAACCGGCTGACTGACCATCTGGCCATGAACAAACTTCTTGGTCCCCTTCAGTCTGGATTTCTCCCTCAACACTCCACAGAAACTGCTCTCCTTAAACTCACAACCAACCTACTCACTTTTAAAACCAACGGACACTATTCTGTACTACTACTCCTGGACCTCTATGCTGCCTTTGATACAGTGGACCGCCCCCTCCTCAAAAAACTCCACTCCTTTGGTCTCTGTGACTGTACTCTTCGCTGGTTCTCATCCTACCTATCCCACCGCTCCTTCAGTGTCACTTACAACTCTACTTCCTCTTCTCTTCCTTTTTGTGTCAGTGTCCCCCAAGGTTCTGTTCTTTGACCTCTCCTTTTCTCATTCTACACTGCCTCCCTGGGCCAATTGATTGCCTCCCACGGCTTTTCATATAATCTCTATGCTGATGACACACAAATCTATCTCTCCACCCCCAGCTATCTCCATCTGTCTCCTCATGCATCACCAACTTACTAACAGACAAATCAGCCTGGATGTCACATCACTTCCTCAAACTCAACCTATCCAAATCCGAGCTTATGATATTTCCTCCCCCACGTGCAACTTCCCCAGATTTCTCTGTCAAAATCAACAGCTCAACTATCAACCCGTCCCCCCACACCAAGGTCCTAGGTGTAATCCTGGACTCCGAACTAACCTTTCAGCCCCACATCCATTCACTATCCAAAATTTGCTGCCTCAACCACCGCAACATCTCCAAGATACGCCCCCTTCCTAACCAATGACACCACAAAGCTTCTAATCCACTCCCTGGTCATCTCTCACCTCGACTACTGCAACTCTGTCCTCACTGGCTTACCTCTAAATAGGCTATCCCCACTTCAGTCCATCATGAACGCTGCTGCCAGGCTCATACACATTAAAAACCACTCAGGGCTTCCGGTTCCGGTGCCGTATGGAATAGCAGCACTCCATAACAGCTCCCGCTCCACGGCTGAACATCTGCCTGTAAAACCAGCCCAAGACATTTCCAGGCACTTCCAGCTATACAGACAGCATCCCCAACACCCCCTCATTAACCAGGGATGGAGCGGTATCTCGGCAAAGGCGGCCCGCCAGTCGCTCTGGCCCAGCTGCAAATTGAGGCCGGGGATGAGGCCTACACAGCGAGAGCACCAGACACGCCACTGCAGACATGGAGGTGAGAAATCCACCCACACCACCCTCTCAAATGGGCGACTCGGGCACTCATGAAAAGATAGCCCAAGCTGTGGCTGCAATCCTAGCACCCACAATCTCAGCTACGGTAGAAAAAGCCATCAGCGCAGGCGTGCTACAGATCAAAAAAGAATTGGAGGAACATAAAACCCGCATAGATGAAGCACAAAATAGCTAATATTGAAGATGAACTATACCAGTCCCATATAGCTGAGCAAGCCGAAACCAAAACCAATCAATATATCCTTCAAAAACTCGATGACCTCGAGAATAGATCGAGGAGGAGCAACCTACATTTCGTAGGAGTACCAGAGTCTCTTCATTCTTCAGCCTTCATGGAATTCTGTGCAAAACGCATCCCGGAGGCTCTAGGCCTTCCAAGGCCCTGCATGGTGGAAAGGGCCCATCACATAGGGAACGTGCAAGCTGATCGCAAGATTACTCAGACCATCATTGACAAATATCTAAACTACGCAGACAAGGCGAACATACTATTAAAGTATAGACAAGCAAATTCACTTCTGATTGACGGCGTAAAAATCCTAATCTTCGCTGACTATTCACTCGAGGTCTCAAAAAAACGGAAGGCATTCCAACAAATGTGTACTGCCCTTCATCAACGCCAGATGAAATTCACCCTGGCATTTCCAGCAATTCTGCGACTCAAAACCGCAAACGGAGAGCAACTCACCTTCCACGACCCCCAAGAAGCAGAAAAATTCCTCCGGTCCGCCAATACCGAGCAACATCCTAACAAATCGCAACAGACATCCCCAATACCCAGATCTCTGAACCAGCGCAGTCCCAGGAAGGACTCACCCAAACGCCTAAAACCATCTGAGTCCCATCAGGCGGGCGAACTCCGCTGACAAGTTCTACTTTTCATGACTCTGTTTTATTTCTCTCCAGGTCTCACAGGCTTGCTATATAGAAGGCGCTCACGCCGCAACTTGCCTTTAAGTCCTCCCCCAAGGACCTCTTCTTGTTAGCCACAGGAAGCACAACTTGGTATGTTGAAACTGTTCCTTACGTTGAACGTTTGTTTACTATTTCTAAGGCCCACCTTCTGTTTTTCCACATGTGCTCCACCATAGACAACCCATGCTCACCACCTGCATTTAGACATCATAAATAGCACAGCCAACAGCTACCAGGCTTTTCACGGGCTCAATACCAAAACTGCTGTATGGCCGGTGGTAGGGAGCGATCACTGTCTGTGAGCCCATGCGGAAAAAAGCGAAGCACAGGCACGTAATGTTATGTATATTTTGTTTGTTCACTTCTGCAGTTATTAATTGCACCTCTGACTCCCTCTCCCACCCTCTCAACACCCCCTACCCTCCTACCTGCACATCAGGGAACACCTCCATATACCCCTAAGGGAACCAACCACAGCACTCTGATCCAATTATACTTATACTTCCACTGGGTTGCACCCCCTCACCTTCATAACAGGCCCCAAATCCTCGTCATTCATCCCACACATGAGATGTGTTACTTGGAATGTAAAAGGCCTTAGATCTCCCATTAAACGCATGAAGGTCCTGAGACACCTGAAAAGATTAGGCACAGACATAGCACTTCTGCAGGAGACGCATTTGAAGCAGTCTGACCTACACCACCTAAAAAAACTCTGGGTAGGAACAGTGCTAGGTTCTGACGCTATAGGCCGTAAGGCCGGGGTAGCCATACTGCTTCATAAATCTCTCCTTTGTGAAGTACTTTCCTCCAGCTCGGATATGCAGGGCCATTTATTGACAGTCCACGCTCGCATATCAGGCAAAGATATACTGATCACGAATGTTTATGCCCTGAATTCCCCGGGGATCCCTTTCTTCCAGGATCTCACTTCCAGCTTAATGAAATCACTCCTCATTTAGTGGGTAGTGATTTCAGTTCTATTTCTCATATAGCGGACGATAGATCATGCCCTAAAGGGTCCCACCACAACCCCAATACCCTAGAACCTACTCCACTAGCAAGTACCATGGAATCCCTACACATGACAGACGTATGGCGTTACCTACATCCCCTAGAGAAGGAGTTTACTTTCTTTTCCAATCCACATAAGGTCTTCACCAGAATTGACTACCTATTCTGTACAGACACACTACTTCCCATGGTTAGAGACGCGGAAATTAACGAGATTGGTATCTCGGACCACTCCCCAGTCTCCATCTCCTTTCAGGACTCTTTATTCCAGCCAAACGCCCGCATATGGCGCTTCCCCCAAAACCTCTACAATAATTCCAACTTCCAGCAATACATACACCTAGCCTGGTTGGAATACGCTTCCGCCAACTCACAACATTTAGACAACCCAAATCTTTTCTGGGACGCAGGCAAGGCCTTTCTCAGAGGGAAAATCATCTCTTATGCCTCCTCCTTTAAAAAACATTCCCTGTCAAAATTTAAAACAGGCAGCACTCGTTTAAAACTAGCCCAAAGAAACCTGTCCACCAATGACTCCCCCCATAACAGAACAGAATGGAAATCAGCTAAATCTGACTTTGACTCCTGGGCGGAGACGTTGGAGTTAACTAAACGTTCACACCTAGAAGCCCAATTCTACAAGTTCAGCAACAAATCTGGCAAACTTCTGGCCAGACTGGCCAGGGGACCCTATACACCCACTCACATCACCTCCCTTCGAGATCCCCTTGGCAACGCCACAAACATCCCAACGGAAATCAACAAAATTATGAAAAACTATTACGCAAGATTATACTCCCCGGACCACACGGATAATACCCTGGCTGAGAGCTTCCTCGACAACCTAACCCTCCCCTCAATCTCCTCTTCAGATCTGGAGATGCTCATTGCACCTATCTCTAGCTTGGAAATCTTGTCAGCCATTAAAAACTTAGCTCCTAACAAAGCCCGGGCCCGCATGGGTTTACGGGGGAATTCTTCAAAACCATACGCACACTGATAGAACCCACTCTCCTGGAGGTCTACAATGCCATCTGGAAAGGAGGCCCATACTTACCCTCAGGTAATCAAGCAATCATAAAACTGATCTATAAAAAAGGCAAAGACCCTCTAGAACCTGGCTCATATCGCCCCATCTCACTCTTAAACCTAGACGTAAAAATTCTCTCCAAAATAATAGCAACAAGATTAGCTACCGTCCTTGCACTCCTGATACACCCCGTACAATCGGGGATTGTTAGGAGTAGAACTGCTTCCCTAAACATTAGGAAGGTTCTAACAGTCCTAGACCACGCAAACAAGCACAAGGGGGGGACTATGCCATCATCACCCTGGACGCGGAGAAAGCTTTTGACAACGTCAATTTTGAATGGCTTTTCCTAGTCCTGAGACGTATGAAATTCTCCAGTCAGTTCGTACATTTAATCCGGACCATGTACTCTTCTCCTGCGGCCAGGTTGGTGGTGGCTGGCGTCCTCTCAGAGGAATTTAAACTTTTTAAGGGTACATGACAAGGATGCCCCCTGTTGCCGCTCTTGTTCAACCTGGCAATAGGACCGCTATCCAGTTATTTAACGATGAAAGCTCCTCTAAACGGAATCCAAATAGGACAACACGAAATGCGCTCAGCGTTTTTCGCAGATGATGTTCTTATATTTTCAGCTGACCCTGCCAAAGACATGCCCACCATCATACATATTTTCAATGATTTTAAACTTTACGCTGGCCTACGCATAAATTATAGCAAGAGCGAAATACTTCCCATTGTTCCCTCCACACACGGCTCCTGGATCTCCCAATCACCTTTCACCCTAGCCAAGTCATACATTACATACCTGGGCATAAGGATTGGTAACTCACCCTCATCCCTATACACTCTGAACTTTCCACCGTTGTTACACAAAATAGCACAGGAATTGGAGAACTGGATGGACTTGCTGCTTTCGCTACTGGGGAGATGTAACCTTTTCAAAATGGTCAGCTTTGCACGCTTACTATATCTATTACAAACGATTCCTTTGCTGCTTAAGCACAAAGACTTTCAGATTCTTAATAAGAGCATTACCAAATTTATCTGGCAACACAAAAGACCACGAATAGCTTTGACGAAATAGTACCTCCCCAGGCGCGAAGGTGGCACCTGCCTGCCCAACATAAGGCTATACAACCTTGCATGTCTTTTACGAATAGGGCTGGACTTGATTAGAAATGCTTCAAGATATGCAAATCCCTCCCTAGAATCAGCGATGACACATCCCTTCTCACTAAAGGCCCTTCTCTATTCACCTTGGAAGTCCCTCCCGTCGAATCTTCAAAGTAATCTGCTGCTTCGGGACACTGTTATTGCTTGGAGAGAGGTCCGGAAAATTCTAAAGATCCCTCTAAACATTTCTAAACACCTCCCGATCCAAGGGAACCCGAACTTTCCTCCAGGCACCCAACATCAAGCATTTACGCTATGGGACAACCGTGGACTGACAAACTTTTCTTCGTTTTGTAACCGAGTCGCTGGTGATCTCCTCCCCTTTTCAGACATAGCACGGAAATATTCCCTCCCCAAGACTCATCTCTTTAACTACTGGCAATGTGCTCACTTCATCCGCACCTCCTATAAGGATAAATCAAAGAGATTCCAATCCTCTGTCATTGACACTCTTCTAGACTCTGGGTCATACACCATATCAGAGATATACAAACCCTTACTTGCCAAAACGGCAACCCCTCTAACCGCCACATCTGCTAGAAACTGGGGTAAAGACTTTGCAGACCCAGACCTCTTGGAAAAAAATCTATGGGGCTACAACAAAACTTTTCAATGGTCCCCTTGCGAACAATGGAGGGAGACACAACTGAAGATACTGCACGGGCAATACTTGCTCTATGACCTGTCCGCTTTGCAGCCAACCAAGACCCTCTCTCGCACATCGATTCTGGACATGCCCATCTATCTCCACTTTTTTGGGACAGAGTCATATCATTCATCCACAACATCACCCAGCTCCAAATACCTAGAGATCCCCTCCTTTTGATCTTTGGGTATTGGGACAAATAGTCACAGACGAAAGCACCTGATCAGAACCTCCATCATAGGGACTGGATCCTAATGTGCCTTTTCACAGCCAGAAAGATAATTCTGAAAAATCTGACCTCTTCATCCAATCCGTCTGTATCCCAAGTGAAACAAGAGCTGGTAATTCAGCTACAAAAAGAGAAAATTCTGACCAATTTTAACCATCCACCTGCAACAAACCGTTTCTACAAGAGCTGGAGAATCTTTTCGAACTTCATCCACCCTCAGGAAACATCAAACTCCTCCTACAACCAGTTTACCTACTTCAGAGATGTCCCCAGACAAGACCAAAAACTTACCTGTCGTAACCTTACCTAGAGAAGTGCAGACCCCACCCTATCTTTCTCCCCCCCACCCCTTTCCCCAGCAGGAGTGGTCTCAAAATACCAACCAAATCGTTGCTCCTCCCAAGACCTCCTGCTCTCTAGCAACTCATCCCACCCTCGCCTCCAAGACTTCTCCAGAGCCTCTCCCATCCTCTGGAATGCTCTACCCCAATATGTCCAACTACTTTGTCCACCTTCAGACGATCCCTAAAAACTCATCTCTTCAGAGAAGCCTATCTGGCCCCCACATAACAACTGTACATTTATCTTCTCCATCAGCACATCCCCCACAGTTGTTGCTTCTTGTATCTCTTGACCCTCCCTCTTCCCTCTGTAAGCTCTAACGAGCAGGGCCCTCTGATTACTACTGTATTTAAGTCTATTGTATTTTTACTGTCTACCCTCAAGTTGTAAAGCGCTGCCTAAACTGTTGGCACTATATAAATCCTGTATAATAATATAATTTCAATTTTTGAAAACAAGGCCAATTCTTACTTTCATCAGTAGTACCCCTATAGGATTACGGTGTTCAGGCACCACCGACACCCAAAGATCAATTTTTTTTTGTTTTTGTTTTTCAAAGATCAATTTTTCTGCACCTGTTTGACAGGTGCATATCATTTCACTTTTTAACAGCAAGGCTAATTCTTACTTTCATCAAGAGTACCTCAATAGGGTTATGATGGGAAGGCACCGCCGACACCCAAACACCAATTTTTCTGCCGCTGTTTGGCCAGGACATATCATTTAAATTTTTCACAGCAAGGCCAATTCTTGCTTTCATCAAGCGTACCTCTTTAGGGTTATGCTTTGAAGGCACCACCACCAACACCCAAAACCCAATTTTTCTGCAAAAGACTTTATCCAAAAAATCTCCAGTCTTGTTTCGAGTGCATTAAATTGTGGTCTCATGATAAAGACTAGCTCGCCAAGCCATTGTTTACATACTAAAGAAAGCTTGCAGGGAAAATGTCATTCTTTTGGCTGTGTAAATGTCGTTATTGCTGCAGCAGTTTCTATACAGGGTACAGATGTGGCACTTTATAGGCAGATTAAGGAGACCCCAAGGCACAATATTTAAAGGATTTTTTTTTTTTTTTTTTTTTGCTATTTCTCATTTTTATGGTTTCACTTTAAGGATCAATAAATCACTGCTCATTTAAAAATGATTTTTTTTTTACAAACTTTGTTTTAATTAATACATGTTCCCCCAGGGCAGTATACAGACCCTCATACCCTTTGTGTGCCCAACTACTTGCACATAAGCCTTCAAAATGGGCACTTTTGATTTTTCCAGTTTGGGTCCCATAGACTTCAATGGGATTTGTTGTGTTCCAAACTTTTGCGATGTTCGAAAGTTCTGCCACAAACCGAACTGGGGGTCATTCGGTCCATGTCTACTCCTTACTACTTCTCTCCTGCTCTAGGAGCTTCCTGTATTTAAGTGCTGCTTAAAGGCCAGAGTCTCCATAATCAACAATGAAGATTCTTTCCCATCTGAATATAGTATCTTTCTTCACCTCCAAATTCTGGATCCCAAAAAGAATTATCAATGTGGAGAAGACTAAGTCAGTCTTCTCCTCACTGATCAGAGTGTCCCAGAACCTTTCACCCTGCACGAGTGAGAACCCCTGAGTATACCTATTGCACAGAAATTATCCCCCTTAAAGGGATCACAACCTAAATATGGGTGAAACATGTTGCCTTTCCAGGATACATATCATGCATATTATTTTTCATGTTAATTTATATACATTTTTATCACTATTAGCAGGGGCGTTACGATAGGGGTTGCAGGGGGTGCAATTGCAACCGGGCCCCTTGGTCCAGGGGGTCCATGTGCCTCCCTTGTACACTTGAATAGGAGGGATGGAGGGGTGGCATTTAGAGGAAACAATCTCCTCCATTTTCCTCTATCCAGTTTGCTTGTCTTTTGCTGTTCCCAGGGTCCCTGTGTGCTTCCCTGGTCCCCCCACAGAGCTGCTGTCTTCCCCCCTCCTGTAGATGATGTGTCATGATGAAGAGATGGGAACGTGTAGGTAAATTTGTCATTTACCGGCTCCTTCCTTTTCTGAATGGACAGAGTCAGTGATTGGTACCAATTGGTTCATTCATAACTGAAGCATAGTAAACTGTTTTTACTATGCTTCCATTTCTGAATGAATGGGAGGCTCGGTGCACAGCTATTCCTGTCCATTCATTCTGTGCAGCTGAGGGCACACAGATGGAGATTGAGGGCTGAGGTTTGTTTAGACCCCCTGATATTTCATCAAAGCCCCCCAAAATAGCTCCTAAAAAAATTGTAAAGAAATAAAATGAAACGGTAAAAAAAAAAAAAAAAAAATTCAAATAAAAATTTTGCCCGGGCCCTGGCATTTCACCACCATGGGAAGGCTTGACAATGGCAGAAAGGGGGCCCCGCTGCAGAACTTGTGAAAGGGCCCTGCTGCAGAACCGTAATAAAGGGAGTAAAGGGCCCCAGGATCAGCGAAAAGAGGGAAGGGCCCTGGCCAGGGGTCAGGGGGCCCTTCATAATTTCTTGCACCGGGGCCCTGAAGGTTCTAGTTATGCCTCTGACTATTAGGAATATTTTTATTGTGATTCAGATTGTTATTCAGATTGTTATTGTGTGGTACATATTGGATCTTGTACCTTAAATTTTATTTATGCAGCATTTCCTGTGACGAGCTGTTTTTTTGCTCTCTGGCAATCGCTTCTGCACTATGAGCAGTGTTTATATTCTGACTAGGCTTTCAGTCCATCATTGTGAGGGTGGTGCCTGTGGAGTCATTGGGAGGGTAAGAATTTCTCGGTCTCACTCAGTCACTCTTTCTCGGTTTATCATACCAAACTCGGAGGGCTGTCTTATCAGGACAACTAGCCTGCTGGCTTTATTATGTAGGTTGTGGGTGAGAGGTTTAGTCTACAGTACTTCAGTTTGTTAATGCACGGGGTGAAAGTTATTTGCTAGTTCCTACTCAAGCTGACTGTCCCACATTTCTTAAAACACGCTGGGTGGGCAGTCATAGAGGCATCAGGATGGCCCTTCCTCCATTGAGCTAAATGTTTTAATCATTGCATAGGTGTAGGTAATTCATGGTGTCAGTGTCACTGGCAGCATTTTGTTTGTAATGTTTGCACTGCATAAAGCCTCGTACACAAGTACAAAAAATAATGCTTTCAAAGTGATTCTACCATAATCTGATCGTTAGTACACAGTTTTCAACTGAAATTTTCCAAAGGGACAAAAACAAAAAATATTTTATGTTGTGTTTATATAATGTGTGAATTGTAATTGTGTCCTTTGTTAATGTGATTTGTTTTTAAAAGCATCAATGATTTTCATCATTTGTTTGTAGCCATGTACTCCCTTGAGAGTGGCTGGTAGTAGTGGTTCACCTTATAGCTCCCCTTAATTCACACATCCGGAGACACTGACTCTTGTTTTTGTTGTTTTATTTAGGGGAAATAACTTGGATGGGGATAAGGATTACTGTGGGATTCCCAAGAGAATTATAATACACAAACTCCATATATACTCCTGTATATGCACACTTTCACTGCAGACTATCCCTCTGCAGACTGTTACTCCTCACAACTCTCCAGCACTTGACTTGCTGACCGTTTCTCCTACCGTTCTCTCTCCAACACAGAACTTAGTAAATCATCACCATTACTTCTCTCCAGCACTGAACTTAGTTTCCAACTTGAAAGGAAATTTATCAAGCTTCTCTGTTCCTTTCTCTTCACTGCGGCTAGCACATGGTGAGGACTACTCTCAGCAGAATCTCCAGAACACCCATTAAAGGTAAAGCATCACGGGCCCCTGAATGTGTAGCAAAAGCACTTGAGTGCTAGCAGGGCTTTTGACGTGCTACATCTCCCAGCCCATCCCTCTTCCAGATCCCACCGACCTGCTTTTCCTCAGTGACTCTTCTTTCCCTGAACTGGCTCCCAAGGCTCCCACAGACTGTCCACCAGTCCTCTCCCAGCCTGCTCCAGCACTTTCTCTTGCAGCTCCCAGGGACCGTCACTCAACAAACCGGTAGATCACTTTAAAGTCTCTCACTGTGTAGCACGTCCTCTGTTCTTCTGTTCCCCTGTGCGATTCCAGGAATTCACCACTACTCCTGGCTTCACCTGAACCTCCAGGCCTCAAGGTCACCCCCCTTAGATGGGGGCGACCTCCCGGGTAGAGGCCTCCACAGCACCTCTGCTACATCTCCAGACTTCCACCCGACACTTCTCCTCCCAGATTGGGCTGACTCAGAGTATTTAAGAATGCCTGCTCCCTGCCAATCTTGCTTGAGGATTGGTCAGGGCTCCCTAGAATACTCCAGATGGCTCCACCTATCTCCCAGCTCTCTGACCAGAAATCCTCCCCAGGTTTCTAGAAAGAATTGGGAGGTACTGGTGATCTCATCTGTCAAGTCCACTCAATCCTCCCTGGGCCTCTCCTCCTGGCCTAGATCAAAACATTCAGGCCTGCACCTGCAGTCAGGCCTGACTTAATTTTACCTCACCTAGCAAACCCTGCTAGAAAAACGCACTTATACTATGGGGGCGCTACATGTTTTTGGGGAAATATGAATTTCAAGAAGGGGTTCCAGATGTTGTAGAATTTTTGGGATTGTGTGTATGTTTGGTAATATCAATTTTGTCAAGTCTCACTGCTTTTATAATGCTTCAGTAAAATTGCACTTTCACTCACAGTAATTTTTCCATAATGCTTTTGTTTTTTTTGCTGCTAAGATACAGGGGTTGTAATGTTTAGAGCAGTAAAAAAATTAAAGCTGCAATGTGTTTCATATATAGAATTAAAAGAGAGCTAAATGGGGAAATACTTCCCTGTTACACTCTGAACAACTTATCATAATCCTGAAAGTTTGTCATGACAAATATGCTATGGGGATGCAAGCCAGATGGTTGAGGATCCTTTAAAGCATGAGGATTTTGAGCATTTTATAATGCATTGTAGTACATTGTACTATGAAACTAACAAAAACATTATAGTACACCATATCATCAATGCTTCCTCTGAGCACCTTGGGGATCAACCAAATATTATAGCATACTACATTTTCATGGTCGGCTTAACTGGGATCAGGAGTGTTCCTTTGTCTTTATAATTTCTGCTGATCAGTGTCTCTCCTTGTCAAGTGATATGTGGCAGGGATACAGGTTTGTGTACCCGTTTTCTAAAAAGGAAAATAGTTTAACTATTTTTCCAGTTTCTTGTGTCTTAAAAAAATGATTTTTAGCTTTCAGTGCCAGTAAAAATATATTTCCAGCTCTTGATTCCAGCAGAAATAATGACAGTTCCTGGTGGCAGTAAAGGTTTATGGTCAAACTCTGGAATCTAATGCCAATCTTTTGTGTCAGCAAATGTGCAATGCTAATCTGTAGTATTAATAAATTATACTGCCAGGCTACGTGGCATTTAAATACAATACCATCCTTTGCAATACAATATTCATAAATATTATTATTGTTATAAAGTATATATTTTAGCATGTATGATTACAAACCATGTATAATATAATTATATATACAGTATATTCACACACACAAAGATAAGCCATGACCACTGACAAGCATAGTGAATAACAAGAATTATCTTATTTCAATGGCATCTGAAAGTGAGTGGGATTCATTAGGAAGCAAGTAAACATGTTGTCCCTGAAGTCGTTGCATTGAAAACAAAAAATGGGCAAGGATTTGAACAACTTTGACAAGGGCCAAATTGTAATGGATAGACGACTAGGTCAAAGCATCTCCAAAATTGCAGCTCTGGTGGGATGTTCACCCATTTGCAGTGGTCCAGACCTACCAAAAGTGGTCCAAAGAAGGAAAACCAGTGAACCAGTGACAGTCAGCTGAAGCTCATTGATGCACATGGAGAGTGTAGGCTGGCCCATGAAGTCCAGTCCAGTACAAGAGTTACCATAGCTCAAATTGGTGAAAAAGTTAATGCTGCTTCTGACAGAAAGGTGTCACAACACACAATGCATAAAAGTTTGTTGTGCATGGGACTATGTAGCCACAGACTGATTAGGGTGCCCATGATGACCCATGTCCACAGTCAAAATGGGCCTACAATGGGCATGTGAGCATCAGAACTGTATCATGGAAGAAGGTGGCCTGGTTTGATTAATTCAAGAATGGTTTGAGGGACACAGCAATGAGTTTGAAGTGTTGACTTAAGCCCCGTACACACGGGACGACGATCGCACGTACGACCGTGTCGAATCGTACGTTGACTGTTCTATGTAGCATACTGACGTGCACCCGACGGTCATACAAACAACATGCGGCCGGCCGAATGTAATGACGTGAACGAGCGTATAAAGAGGAAGTGCTGTTATCGTGGCGCCACCCTTTGGGCTCCTTCATCTAATTTCGTGTTAGTTGAAGTTTGCTGTGTGTTAATTCGCGACTTTCAGATCGTTCTTCAGATCGTTCTTTGGATCGTTCTTTGGCTCGGGGCCACCATCAGGGGGTACAGGCAGTACTGTTGTAAGGGGCCCCAGTGTCTCAAGGGGCCCTTACAACAAAGACTTTAGCAGTCTTTAACATTGGAGTCTATGGGAGGGGATCCAGTTTGGGGAGAACATTCTCTTGAACCCTAGGTGACAAAAATAACAAACTTTGCCCACAAGGAGTGGACCCCCTGGACTCCAACTGGTTCAAGTTTGTGACCTGCAGCACCTATGCTTTGGCACGAGGTCTTATTGCAGTGAGGCTGTGTTGCCTGTGCACTGCTTTTTGAAGCCCTTGTATTTCACACTAGCATTCATTGCACACTTTGCTGGGTCATGCTTGGCAGGCTACATCTCTCAAGTGTGACAGGGTGTATTGTTCCTACTGGGGCTGCAACATCCCTGGCCAGTGGGCAGATGTGGTGGAATGGCCCAGTGTGAAGGTCCTGGGTAAGGTTGGTGGTCAGAAGGGGGGGGGCAGGTTTAAAGCTGTGTAAGGGGCTCCCAAATTTATGATGGCTGCACTGCCCACCCAGCCTGGTAATGCCACAATTATTTATGTCAGATGCAGTTTAGGCGTCCCCCCCCCCAAAACTAACACTTTTGCCACATTATTTTCGGCTTTCCAACAACCAGGCAGAGTGCTTGAGGTGTTCTTATTATGTGAAACCTAAGCCCCATGCTCCCAAAAAGTTACATCATTTAAAGCTACTGTATCTCCTGAAATGTAATCTCCTATACACACTCTCCATCTTTTGCTGGTGACATTTCCCTACTATTTCCCCATAACATGTAGTGCAAGGGCCTGCTTGATTTTCTACTTATTTTACCTCATGTGATCTCTTTTATTTGAATATGGTTGGAAAAGTGTAATTAGCCAAGTCTATTTTCTGTAGGTTGTGCTTCTCCCATGTCTTTACATCTTGACTGAGCTGGGAATGGAAGTGTAGCCTTATGTTGCCCTTGCATTTGTATGTTGAATAACATTTTTGTTTGGCAAAGTCTAATTTATTATTTTTTTTTATCTACAGTTTCCTTCAAATCCCCAGCAGTGGCAGGAAGTTGCTGCACAGTTTATGCAGCAATGGGATTTTCCTAAACTGCGGGGGTGCCATTGATGGCAAACATGTGAGGATTGTACCACCACCCAACTCGGGCTCTTATTACTACAACTATAAGGGGTTTTGCAGCATTGTGATGCTGGCCATAGTGTCTGCAAACTACGAATTCCTGTACCTGGATGTGGGGAAGAATGGCCGCAACTCTGATGGAGGCGTCATCATGCAGACAGAGTTTTATAGGCGGTTTCAGAATGGCACCCTCAACCTGCCACCTGCAGACCAAAACGTGGAGGGTCTGAACTTTGTATTAGTTGCAGATGAGGCGTTTGGACTTGGGGAACATGTCATGAAGCTGTTTCCGCAACGAAACCTGACCCCTGACCAGCGGATTTTTAACTACAGACTTTCACGTGCTCGAAGAGTGGTGGAAAATGCATTTGGCATCTTGGCCAACAGGTTCCATCTGTTTCTAACACCCATAAACTTGGCCTTATATAAAATAAACCACATGGTACTGTGCTTCTGCATTCTGCATAATTTTTTTGCGCAGGAATGCAACTAATTATATACAAACTGGACCCACTGACCCTGATGCAACCCTGCCAGGCCCAAGTACATCTACATCCACTGAAGGCCGTCCGTCGGATGCAATGGCAGACCTTCAAAGTCGACGTGCTACCTTGGCCACCCAGAACGCCAGAGATTTGAGAAACAAATACATGGAGTATTTTGTGGGGAGAGGGGCTGTGTCCTGGCAAAACATGACTACAGATCTTTAATCTTACCCTTATAAATGAATCCTTCAGTTTAACTACTCTTGTCTGTGTTTTTTTCATGTGGAAAAGAGATGTTCTATGTGTGCTTTATTTTTGCTCTTGCTCTGAGAGAGAAATCTAACCTCCATTTCTCCATGAGATGCAAATTTCACCTTCTGAAATGTATTTTGGTGTGCAGGGGTTGTGCTACATATACACAAATACAAAATGTTGTTGGTGTTCATGCATTCCATGCATGAAGACTAGAGTTGAGCGAACCTCTGGAAGTCCAGCCGAACTTCGGGACAAAGTCCGGGTCCGGGTCCGGACGGAACCTGAACGATCGCACGGACACCGAACCCCATTGAAATCAATGGGGACCCGAACTTTTAGGCACAAAAATGGCTGTAACAAAGTCCTGGAAAGCCCTAGAGGGCTGCAAAAGGAAGTAAAATGGGGGTAAGGGTAGGGCAAGTGCCCTACAAAAAAATGGGGACAGGGAAATAACTTTAAATATTTAAAAAAAAATAAAAACATAAAAAATGCAAAAATGGAGGTGAATGTGGATCATCTTCAAACTGTGTCTGAAAAGTATTAATTAACGGTAGAAGCCATATAACTGTTCTAAAATCATCTTCAAACTAGGGCAAGTGCCCTACAAAAAAATGGGGATAGGGAAAATAAATTAAAATCAAATAAAAAAATGGGAAGGGGGTGGATGTGGAGTAGGAGCCTAGAGGTTGACTAGGCCGTGACCGTGGCAGTGTAGGTGGAAGTGGCGGTGGTAGAGG
>BLSH010500012.1:182732-194601 GCA_018402905.1 Glandirana rugosa
ACAGACGTACTACTGCGGAGGTAGCCTCAAGGCCGGTAAGAAGGGGTGTAGGTCCATGTCCTTAAGCATCAAACGTCTGTGATACCGGTCGTAGTGTTACGACGTTTTGGGAAATATCAACATCATTATTCTCGGGCTCAACCCACCACCATGTTAGGAGTGTACAAACGGTAGTTACCGTGGGGGCGTCAATCCTTTTAGGGTAACGACGTATTTGACACGTCGTTGAAGGACGGTGACGACCCCTAAACTTCCTTTGACATGTATTTTTTTTATTATTTAATCTGAAACGGTTTGTTTTTACAATAAGTTGTATGTTTACGTTCCCGTTGTTCTTTACATCTTGACTGAGCTGGGAATGGAAGTGTAGCCTTATGTTGCCCTTGCATTTGTATGTTGAATAACATTTTTGTTTGGCAAAGTCTAATTTATTATTTTTTTTATGTACAGTTTCCTTCAAATCCCCAGCAGTGGCAGGAAGTTGCTGCACAGTTTATGCAGCAATGGGATTTTCCTAACTGCGGGGGTGCCATTGATGGCAAACATGTGAGGATTGTACCACCACCCAACTCGGGCTCTTATTACTACAACTATAAAGGGTTTTGCAGCATTGTGATGCTGGCCATAGTGTCTGCAAACTACGAATTCCTGTACCTGGATGTGGGGAAGAATGGCCGGAACTCCGATGGAGGCGTCATCATGCAGACAGAGTTTTGTAGGCGGCTTCAGAATGGCACCCTCAACCTGCCACCTGCAGACCAAAATGTGGAGGGTCTGAACTTTGTATTAGTTGCAGATGAGGCGTTTGGGCTTGGGGAACGTTTCATGAAGCCGTTTCCACAACAAAACCTGACCCCTGACCAGCGGATTTTTAACTACAGACTTTCACGTGCTCGAAGAGTGGTGGAAAATGCATTTGGCATTTTGGCCAACAGGTTCCATCTGTTTCTAACACCCATAAACTTGGCCTTATATAAAATAAACCATGTGGTACTGTGCTGCTGCATTCTGCATAATTTTTTTTGCGCAGGAATGCAACTAATTATATACAAACTGGACCCACTGACCCTGATGCAGCCCTGCCAGGCCCAAGTACATCTACATCCACTGAAGGCCGTCCGTCGGATGCAATGGCAGACCTTCAAAGTCGACGTGCTACCTTGGCCACCCAGAACGCCAGAGATTTGAGAAACAAATACATGGAGTATTTTGTGGGGAGAGGGGCTGTGTCCTGGCAAAACATGATTACAGATCTTTAATCTTACCCTTATAAATGAATCAGTTTAACTACTCTTGTCTGTGTTTTTTTCATGTGGAAAAGAGATGTTCTATGTGTGCTTTATTTTTGCTCTTGCTCCAAGAGAGAAATCTAACCTTCATTTCTCCATGAGATGCAAATTTCACCTTCTGAAATGTATTTTGGTGTGCAGGGGTTGTGCTACATATACACAAATACAAAATGTTGTTGGTGTTCATGCATTCCATGCATGAAGACCAAACACATGATGCATTAACAACTGTTTTAAATGTTAAGAGATTAACTACATCTGTGTTGACCACATAGAAGAGCACATTTGCTGTGTAAAGACCTAAACTTTATGGAACTCACAGGCATACATAAAGTAAAGAAGAAGCCACACACTGTTAGTATCAAATATATATTTATATTGTTTGCACATTCTGAGGTGCTTAGCAAAATTTTAAAACCAGATATAAAACATACAAAACATGTTAGGCTACAAACAAAAGCGTGTAAACATGTACTCCATCTCATCAGGGGTTGTCAAGTGTCATCTTTCTGTGTGGGCAAACCCCCCCTTCCTCCAAACTGGAGTTTCTTGGAGAAAGGGGTGTTGCATCTGAGAAATGTGTGAGTTGATCCCATCATAAGTTCTGAGCTGACACGTTTTGGGGGTGGGCACCTTTAAACAAACTCCACTATCTTGGATAAAGGGGGGCAACTCTGAAATGCATCAGGTTGGAACCATTGATGTGGTGCACGCACACATTTCTCAGATGCAACACCCCTTTCTCCAAGAAACTCCAGTTTGGAGGAAGGGGGGTTTGCCCTCACAGAAAGATGACACTTGACAACCCTTGATGAGATGGAGTACATGTTTACACACTTTTTCCGGAGCCCCTTTAAACTGGGCAACATGCCCTAAAATGGGGTCCATCAAACCAGCCCAATTACAAGAAGAATTGGTTAAAATTTGGCCAGCATGTCCCCAACATCCCTCAGTCTCTGCTGGAGGTTCTGCACTGCCCTCTCCTGTTCCTGGACGACCCTCTGAAGTTCCTGTGCTGCCCTCTGGATCTTCTCTAGCTCCATATAGCACCATTGGATGTCCCTGCTGAGTTGGCCAATAGTGCAGTGTGGAAGCTCATGAGCTGTAAGTAGAGAAAAATGCATAAGGTCAATGATGTGCAGCATAATAGCTGATTATGGCTTGGATGGGCCTATTTTGTGGGAATTGTTTGGGGGGAGGGGGTGCACTTTCCAAACACTTTAACCACTTCCCGATCGCCTGCCGTGTTTTCACAGCGGCACTCGGGTTGCTGTGCGCAAATCGCCGTAAAAAGACGGCGATCTGCGAACGGTCGCTAGGGGGCGTGCGCCCACCACACTCCAATGTCCGCTGGCAAGCTGTGATGAGCGGCCACAGGCAAAGTCATTGGTCCCAAAAAAGTGTCAAAATTGTCATTTAAAGCGACACAGTGCCAAATCGCAAAAAGTGCTCTGGTCCTAAAGCTGGAAAACCTTCCGGTTGGTAAGTGGTTAAAGGCAACAATAATATGGCCATACTTTAGAAAAAAGTAAAAAAGGTGTGTTGGTTTATTAACTGCTGTCTGCTGTCCCATGTACCAATAGGCATGTCAATACACAAGAAACAATAATAGAACAGTACTTACAAGGGCAAACAACCGGTTCCCTCGGGGGACTGGGGATGTTGGGGCAGCTCCTGGAAATCCGGTTCCTCTAAAAAAAGAAAAAATGCATTCATTGAGCATCCCAAAGTCACTACAGGTTCAACACATACATTGCGGGATATGTTTCAAATGTACCAACCTTGCAATTGGGCTGGGCTGCCCACATCTGGTGGACTTGCACCACTGGCTTGGGGGGCCTCTGGAGTAGTTTCTGAAACAAAACAACAACAAACAGACAATGATGCCATTTGCCACGGCCAAAATACTTGACAAGTGGCAACATTCGTCAACTCCTACAGCTGCCCCCCCCCTCGCTCCTATGGTATTTGGGCTGTCTACTATCCATCATATGCATTTGTGTGCCTTCCAGCACTGGGGGCTATCCTCTCACCATATCTGCACTAGCAAGGCTGGATTAATGGGCACTGATGAATCAGTCAGCAGCCAGTAGAGTGATACTTATCCTTTAATTTAGGCCTGACACCCCCGCCCCCCCCCTTTTGGCCACCTAGCAGCACCCCTGTCTGTGGCACAATTTGTCTAATTGTAATGTAGCACTTACCTTCTGGGCATGAAGGTGGGCTTACCACCACCTCTGCTGACGGGCCAGGGGTGGCCTCATCTGTTGGTTCCTGAGGGGGGTGGTCCCTTTGCTTTTTTTGTTTTCCTGTTGCAAAATACAAAAAGAACATAAGTGCAAAAGCTAAAGGAATGTCTGAAAACAGTCTAAAATGGTATTCTTCATATACAGTATGCTTGATTTGGAAATTCAATTTGGGAACCCCAAGGCATACAAAGATTTAAAAAATTCACAGATAATTCTCTCTAGCTACTTTGACCAAGAACAGATCCACACACCGAATTTACACATCTACATACTGGTTACAAAAATAAATTGCTTACTTTTTTGAAGGATCCGATTGATCCAGCACAGCTGGTCGGGCTCCCTGTGCATCAGATCCGACCAGCGTTTGCGCACCTGATCCTTGCTCCGCTGGACCCCATATTTGGCAGAGAGCTGAGCAATTACCCTCTCCAGTACATAGTCCTTATGACTGTTGGGCCTTTCATACCCCCCCTCCTACAGTCATAGTCCTAAAACGGGGCAGGCTGGTAGGGGCCCTAGTGCCTTACTTTGCCCAGGGGCCCATGGTGGTATTAAGACCGCCCTGTTGGGAAGAATGGCTTATACTGCTTAGGTTTGCTACATCATGCCTTTAATTCAGGACAGATATTAATTACTCAGGTTCTGTGGCTGATTAAGGTGGTAATTAAACTCACTTGGTGCCTTACCTGCATTCAATTAGCCTCTGAATCTGTGTAATCTATATGTGTCCTGGATTAAATGGATGATGCAGCAAGCCTAATACTGCTTGGCTTGGGGCCTAGATTTGGTGAGGCTTTTATAGGGGTATGCTGGGTGAAGTTGCATGATGCTTTGTCTTCTGTCTTGCAGGCATAATGAGCGACCGATTTTTCTCACAGGACTTCCTGCACAAAATTCATAGAGCTATACCACCAGCTACCCTGCCTATGGAACATCCAGATGAAAGTTTATTTTAATAGGACCCGCAAGGAGGCAGCTCTAAGCCAGCTGGTTGACCTCTGTAAAGAGATTAACCCCGAGGCAACCACCAAATATGTGCGGCAAAAAATTGCCAACCTTCGCACAATCTTTGGCAGGGAGGTGAAGAAGGTAGAGCAATCCAAGAGGTCTGGAGCTGCAGAATCTGAGGTGAATGTACCTAAACTGTAGTATTTTCACAGCCTGCAGTTCCTACAGAGTGTATCTGAGCCTAGCCCCTCAATCTCCACCCTTCCCTCAACATCAGGGGAGGGCATGTCTCCTACTAGACATGAGGAGGAGGCCGTCATCACCCAGGTATAGTGTTGGTGAACATATTGTAAAGATAAAATACAATGATAAGAACTAAACATTATTGTCCAAACATTGGAGTCTTAACACATTTGTTTCTAGATCCAAACCCAGTTGTGGCCTAAAGTCATTTTAAGTATAAATCAAAATGCTAGTGCCAGAATGCTAGTGCTTGTTACTTCTAATTATTCAATAAGCAACAGTAATGAAATGTAAATTTGTTTGGATTCATCACCCACACAAACAAACATATTCTAATAATGTCACTTTTTTATACACAGGAAAGTGTCACCGACACGGTTACTGAGGAGGAGGCAGCTGGCACATCACAGCCATGCCAGTCCCGGATTCCTCCACTGGAGGTTGGGAGGAGAAGGAAGAGGAAGGCGCAGAATGCGGATGATGATGCTTCTGCCTTCTTCCAGCAGGCAACCCAGGTCCTCCAAAAGGAACCGGAGGAGGAGGAGTCCTTTGGTGCATATCCAAATTGGGCCCATAGTGTCAATATTTTGTGTGGCCACCATTATTTTCCAGCACTGCCTTAACCCTCTTGGGCATGGAGTTCACCAGAGCTTCACATCAGAGCTTCTTCCATGACAATATCACAGAGCTGGTGGATGTTAGAGACCTTGTGCTCCTCCGCCTTCCATTTGAAGATGCCACACAGATGCTTAAAAGGGTTTAGGTCTGGAGGCATGCTTGGCCAGTCCATCACCTTTACTCTCAGCTTCTTTAGCAAGGCAATGGTTGTCTTGGAGGTGTGTTTGGAGTTGCTATCATGTTGGAATACTGCCCTGCGGCCCAGTTTCTGAAGGGAGGGGATCATGCTCTGCTTCAGTATGTCACAGTACATTTTGGCATTCAAGGTTCCCTCAATGAACTGTAGCTCTCCAGAGCCGGCAGCACTCATGCAGCCCCATATCATGACACTCCCACCACCATGCTTGACTGTTAGCAAGACAACCTTGTCTTTGTACTCCTCACCTGGTTGCCACCACACAACACGCTTGATGTCATCTGAACTAAATAAGTTTACCTTGGTCTCATCAAACCACAGAACATGGTTCCAGTAATCCATGTCCTTAGTCTGCTTGTCTTCAGCAAACTGCTTGCAACTTTTCTTGTGCATTATCTTTAGAAGAGGCTTCCTTCTGAAATGACAGCCATGCAGACCAGTTTGATGCAGTGTGCAGAGTATTGTCTGAGCACCGACAGGCTGACCCCCTACCCCTTCAGCCTCTGCAGCAATACTGGCAGCACTTATACATCTATTTCCCAAAGACAACCTCTGGATATGACGCTGAGCACATGCACTCAACTTCTTTGGTCGACCATGGCGAGGCCTGTTCTGAGTGGAACCTCTCTTGTTAAACTGCTGTATGGTCTTGGCCACCATGCTGCAGCTCAGTTTCAGGGTCTTGACAATCTTCTTATAGCCTAAGCCATCTTTATGTAGAGCAACAATTCTTTTTTTGAGATTCTCAGAGAGTACTTTGTCATGAGGTACCATGTTGAAATTCCAGTGACCAATATGAGAGAGTGAGAGCGATAACACCAAATTTACCACACCTGCTCCCCATTCACACCTGAGACCTTGCAACACTAACGAGTCACATGACACTGGGAAGGGAAAATGGCTAATTGGGCCCAATTTGGACATTTTCCGCAGTTTAGACATTAATGGCTGTGTCTTGAGTTATTTTGTGGGGACAGCAAATTTACACTGTTATACAAGCTGTACACTCACTACTTTACATTGTAGCAAAGTGTCATTTCTTCAGTGTTGTCACATGAAAAGATATAATAAAATATTTACAAAAATGTGAGGGGTGTACTCACTTTTGTGAGATACTGTATGCATATATAAATAAAATCAGTTTGGGCTAAAAATGGCATACAAGGTGGTGAATGTTTTTTATTTGTCACTTAGAATGCAGATCAGGCAAGTTGCAGGTCACATGGATGTTTGATGAGGATTATAGGTCCCTTTAGGAAGCTGATCATAAAATATCAATGTTGTTCCCTGGGTTTGGGTTGCAGAAGAGTTTGAATGGGACCTCAGTCTGGCCTCCCCAGTCCACATACCAGGTTGTCTGGCCTGTTAAATGGCTGACAAGCTCTCACAGGAAGAGACCAAACTTTAATTTTGAAAATTCAGTGTATGATGAACTTCTGCCAGGTGGCATGTGAGAGATCTGCTGTTCCCAGTGATCAGGAACGCCAATCTCTGTCATCTCCCTGCCAGCCCATCTCCCCTACAGTTAGAACACACCCAGGGAACACACTTAACCCCTTGATCACCCCCCTAGTGTTAACCCCATCCCTGCCAGTGTCATTTATACATTGATAAGTGCATTTTTATAGTACTGATCAATGTAATAATGTCACTGGTCCCCAAAAAGTGTAATTTAGGGTCAGATTTATCCACCGAGTCCCACTAAAAATCACAGATCACCTCCATTACCAGTAAGAAAATAAAAGTCCCAAAATCTGTCCCATAGTTTGTAGACGCGATAACTTTTGCGCAAACCAACCAATATACGCCTATTGCAACTTTTCTTTACCAAAAAGGTTTCTGTTATAAAATTTTGCAAAATAGTAATTTTTCTTCATAAATTTTGGCCAAAATTTATACTGCTACATATCTTTGGTAAAAATAACCCAAGTTAGTGGATATTATTTGGTCTGTGTGAAAGTTAGAGAGTCTACAAGCTATGGTGCTAATCATTGAAAATTTATCACACCTGATGTACTGAAGGACTAACAAGCCAGGAAAGTACAAATACCCCCCAAATGACCCCTTTTTGGAAAGTAGACAGTCCAAGGTATTTAGTAGGAGGCATGGTGAGTTTTTTGAAGTTGTAATTTTTTCTCACAATTCTTTGAAAATAGAAGTTTTTTTTTCACAAAATTGTCATTGTAACAGGTTCTCTCACATGGCATAGGCATAGTTGCAACTACACCCCAAAATACATTCTGCTACTCCTTCTGAGTATGGCGATACCACATGTGTGGGACATTTTCACAGCCTGGCCACATACAGAGGCCCAACATGCTGGGAGCACCTTCAGGCATTCTAGGAGCATAAATTACACATCTCATTTCTCAACCACCTATTACACTTTTGAAGGCCTTGGAGCACCAGGACAATGGAAATGCCCACAAAATGACCCCATTTTGGAAAGCAAACACCCCAACATATAATCTATGAGGCATAATGAGTCTTTTCAACATGTCATTTTTTTCCAGAAGTTTTTGGAATATGTGTGGAAAAAAATGAAAACGCATTTTTTTTTACAAAAAGTTGTACATTTATAAGATATTTCAGACACATAGCATGTACATTGCAAAAATGACACCCCAAAATACATTCTGCTACTGCTCCTGAGTATGGCAATACCACATGTGTGAGACTTTTACATAGCCTGGCCTCATACAGAGGCCCAACATTGAAGTAGCACCTGCAGGCATTTTAGAAGCATAAATTACACATATCATTTGTCAACCACATATTACAGATTTGAAGGCCCTGGAGCACCAGGACAATGGAAACGCTCACAAAATGACCCCATTTTGGAAAGCAAATACCAAAACGTATAATCTATAAGGCATAATGAGTCTTTTGAACATGTCATTTTTTTCCAGAAGTTTTTGGAAAAAGTGGAAAAAAATGTGTACATTTATAAGATATTTCCAACACATAGCATGTACATAGCAAAAATGACACCTCAAAATACATTCTGCTACTCCTCCTGAGTATGGCAATACCACATATGTGAGACTTTTACACAGCCTGGCTACATGCAGAGGCCCAACATGCAAGGAACACTGCCAGGTGTTCTAGGGACACGTAGCATGCACAAGCCAATAATTACACCCCAAAATACATTCTGCTGTGCAAAGGGTAAACAAAAGAGTACCTGTGGTTTTAGTAGTGCAGTTGTCCACAGGACGATAAAACTTGTCCAGGCAGCAGGCAGGGACTTGGTCAGCGACAGCGAATGCAATTGTCCATGCAACCGACAGTGAACACAATTGTCCAGGCAACAAACAGGAATACTGTCCATAGTCAGTACAGGCAGCAGGCAGGGATACTGTCCATATATGGTCCAGGGTCAGTGCAGGCAGAGGTGTTGTCAACAGTGCCAAAATATTGGTCCATATTGGTAGCAGGCAGAAATGTGGTCAGTTCATGCGGCAGGCAGGGGCAGGATGGCAGTAAGTCCTACAGGCAGCAGGCAGAAGTAGGGCCTCGGTCAGGGCAAAATGGGGACAGGGGTAGAGGCTTCTCCCACCCAAATCTCTTTGAAGCCTGTAAGTCTCCAGACCCTAATCTGGGAGAGAGAAAACATAAAAAAATAGTTTTCTTCATCCAGAAAAACAATTATTGAGCCCCTCACATATGTGGGACCCCTGTGTTCTGAATCCCATTACTCCAGTAGCAGGGTACAAGATCAGTTTAAGAGGCAGGCAAAAAACATGGTCAAACAGTCCAGGGGAAAGGGGGTGGGATTGGATGTGGAGAGGGAATGGGGGGATTTTTAGGAGGCTTGGGGTGCCAGTTAATGGAGTGTGTTAGTTGTATATATTTCTGGGTATACATGTGTGTATATATGTGTATTAGGGGGTAACTCCAAAAGGTTGTGACTTTTAGTAGTTTGTGATTATGATGTTTCAACAAAGCATGTTGGGAGGTCAGGGGTGTTTGTCGTTTTCAGGTATTCTGAACAATGTTTTATATTTGACTTCCTGTGGGCAGTTGATCTAAGTGGGGAAGGGTTCAGTGCTTGTCGGTATTTAGTGGAGGATTGAAAATTGATCCAACAAGCCCATAAGGTTGAGAATTTGTGTGGTGAATTCCAGGAGATTGGGATGAGCTCCTCTATCTCTGCGATTTTGTTTATTCATCTATACTAGTCCATTAAGGAAGGCACTCTGGGGGTGCATGTTTTAGCTGCATTTACAAGCATCGTGGTTAATGACTTGTGGTATGGTATATCTTTTGATTCTTGGTGGTAGAGTAAGTATTGTGCGGGCGTAAATTCCAATGTGTATGTATAATTTTTTTTAATTTGGTTGTGAACTTGTTGCTGGTAGGATTGCATGTGTGGGCATCCCCACCAGATGTGTAGGAGATCTCCGGGGTCTTGGAGGCATCTCCAGCATTTGTCTGAGTTGGCCTTGTCGTATTTATGTAGAATTGTGGGGGTGCGTTACCAACGGGAAATAATCTTGTAGTCATTCTCCTGTATGAAGACGTTTATTGAAACCTTGTGGGCATGCCGGTATATGTTTTCCCAAACGGTTTCTGTTAGGTTTATGTGTAGGTCTTGGGCACAGGACCTGCAGGCTAGTCCTTCGCCTGCCTGTGTATTGTTCCAAAGCATATTGTGGATCAAGGAGATGACGTGGCGTTGAGGTGTGTTACTTAGACATAGGCTTTCAAAGGGGGTCAAAGCTTCCACTAAATTAGTCGTGCTTTAAACGTAGTTGGTGTAGTGTCTGATTTGCATCTACCCAAGGGAGTCTAGGTGTGGTTCAGTCAAAGATGTGTTTATGTGTTCTAGGTTGTGTAGTTTACCATCTTGGAGGAGGTGGTGCAGGCATAAGCCATTATTTGGTTTCTTGCCAAACAGTGGATGAGGGGTCATCCCTGGGGGAAATCCGAGGTTCATAAGCACAGGTGTTAGGGGTGTTGGGACCTTAGAGATTTTGAGTTTTTGGCAAATTGCATTGAAGCATTCCAGAGCGGGGCTTATAAGAGGATGTTCTGTTAGGTCCTTTGGTAAGAGGTTATAGGGAGCCCAAGGAGCCTGACTAATAGGTAGGTTGGAAAAAGCATTTTCCAGTGTTACCCAGTGTTTTACTTGGTGGTGTACATGCCAGTCTCAGATACGATGTAGGTGGCAGGACCAGTAGTAATGTTGTATGTCGGGTAGACCAATACCCCCTTTGATTTTAGGTTTTATTATTTGGGTTTTAGACTTATAGACTATTTTGTATAAAACAATAATTCATTGAATATTTTCTGTAACAACAGCATCCCATCCACGTCTCCAGGGTGACCACATCCTAACCTTGCTCTGTTCTCGGGGCTGCAATGTGTGACAGTGCTTTCCCGCCCCACCTCCTTTGAGCTGGGTACGGGTTGGCCCTCTCGCACATTGGCGTCATGTTTTCCGCCCTCTATCTGCGATGCCTTGTCCCGCAGTTTGAGAGCGAATTCCAGCTGACGCCTCCAGAGGCCCCAGTTGTGATGTCTACTTCCGGCGCTTCGCGCCGGATCTGGACTCCACTTGCCTCGAGGCTCAGGCGTCCTGCATGACGTTGGCGGGAACCCGCCCCCGGTCTGGGGTATAAGTTTTGGGCTCCCACCAGCTGATCACTCCCAACTCCTTCACTACGAGCGCAGCAACGCATGGATACATACATTTTATACTCCCCTACTGATCTACATGTAAGTCAGTTAGGATGTCCACGGGTCTTTCACTTTTCAATCATCCTTTGGTGTATTTCCCTACCTGCTACTACTTTTTCTGGATCTTTACTCTATTCATCACTATTTCACATTTTCACTAATGGGTAATTGTTTGACCACTACTCTGGGATATTTTGGTCACTTGGTGGATACTTTTCCTTTTCACTTTGGCAACCCATTTTCTTTTGTCCACATTTATTCCATGTTTAGATATTCTGACACCATCTGCCACTTGGGGGTGTCTCGGTTACATTGGGCATTACACTTGATATTATGCATATCATTATTTTATATATATACATATCTTTATTCTCTTCAGATGGCTATTTAATCCCTTTGTTACCCATCTCGGATCCCCCTGGGCTAGCTGGCCGGCGCTTAGGGCTGTCTTTCACCCCACGCCGGGGTACCGGTTCCTGTCTCAGCCCCGAGACAGACCATATGCAGGGTTGGATGTCTCAATGTCTGGATACTTGGTTGGATGCTGCTTTTAAGCCTACACATCAGGTAAGGAGCTTACTGCTCCCCCCCCGATCTCCCTCTCCCTCGTTTTTTCGGGGGAAGCATATAACATGATCCCTCAC
>BLSH010500033.1:2751-17030 GCA_018402905.1 Glandirana rugosa
AAATCTTGCTATTTGAGAGGGAGTCTCGTGGTTGTCCTTGGAGAGGGATTACGTCATCCTCTACCAAAATCTTGCTATTTGAGAGGGAGTCTCGTTGTTGTCCTTGGAGAGGGATAAAACCATCTCCTACTGCATTAGGGAGAGGTTCCTGTTGGTGCTCTGAGGGAGAGTTTATCGTTCTAAAACCATCTCCTACTGCATTAAGGAGAGGTTCCTGTTGGTGCTCTGAGTGAGAGTTTATCATTCTAAAACCATCTACTACTGCATTAGGGAGAGGTTCCTGTTGGTGCTCTGAGGGAGAGTTTATCGTTCTAAAACCAACTCCTACTACATTATATAGAGGTTCCCGTTGGTGCTCTGAGGGAGAGTTTATCGTTCTAAAACCATCTACTACTGCATTAGGGAGAGGTTCCTGTCGGTGCTGTGAAAGACAGATTATCATTCTAAAATCATCTCATATTGGTGTAGGGAGATGTTCCTGCTGCTGGTGTGAGCAGTGGAGATGTTCCTGCTGCTGGTGTGAGTGGTGCATTTCTTGCACAAAAATAAAAAGTGCATCTACAATTTTCTTATTATTCTTATTATCTTTATTATTCTTTTTTTTAGTATTAATAAATAGTGCTACATAGCACATTTGTGTCCAGAATGAGGAGAGAGTGAAATAAGGGACGTGGTCATGGTCGTGGTGCTGCTGGTGCTGCTGCTGTTGGTGGTGTTGCTGAAGCTCCTGTTGCAAGGAGAGGACGTGGCCGATCTGTGCCAGCTACACGCACAAGTGAAACGCCTTCCTCAGGTAGCCGACAGAAACTTCAACTTTATATGGTAGACCCGAATGCCGCTCAACAAATGGTGAGGCCAGAACAAGTACAGGCGATAGTAGATTGGGTTGCTGACAATGCCTCCAGTTCCTTCACATTGTCTCCCACCCTGTCTCTTGATGAAAGCTCAGAGTTGGCACCTGAACCCCATGACCATCTGTCTTTCACCTCAGCCCCTAAATCAGCCAAGCAGTCTGAGCCCCAAGTCATGCAGCAGTCTCTTATGCTTTTTGATGACTCTGCTAGCGTGCTTTCCGTGGGCCATCCACATATCCCTGCCATAGAAGTGGAAGACATTGAGTGCACCGATGCCCAACCACTTCTGTTGCAGGATGAGGACATGGAAACACCAGAGCAGCATGTCTCTGATGATGACGAGACACAGGTGCCAACTGCTGCAGCTTTCCACAGTGTGCAGACTGACAAGGAGGGCAGTGGTGAAGGGTGGGTGGAAGATGATGTGGAGGAGGATGATGAGGTCCTAGACCCCACATGGAATGAGGGTCATGCGAGTGACATGTGCAGTTTGGAGGAAGAGGTGGTGGTCGCACAGAGGCAGGAGCACAGCAAAATAGGAAGTAGGTTGCAAAAGAGGAGCAAGCGTCCCCTAGACAGTAGGCCTGCTACTACCCACCGCACCTAGGGACTTAGCACACCAAAGGCAGCTCAAAGGCGTTCCCCGGCGTGCCAGTTTTTCAGACAATGTGCTGACTACAAGACACAAGTGGTTTGCACACTGTGCAATGAGAGCCTGAAGAGAGGCACAAATGTTCTAAACCTGAGCACAAGCTGCATGACCAGGCATCTAAATTCAAAGCACTTGCTGCAATGGAATAAGTACCTCAAAATTCAAGAAAGGTCTCGGCCTCCTCCTGCTTCCTCTTCTGCTGCTGCCTCGGCCTCTTCCTCCACCTCTACAGTGCCAGTGCCACCTGCCACCCAGCAAACAGAGCATGTGATGGCAATGCCACCATGTCCGCCACCGTCCCCAAGCATTTCCACACGGTCCCATGGAAGCTTACAGCTCTCCATCTCCCAAACACTGGAGAGAAAGAGGAAGTACCCCCCTACCTACCCGCGATCCCTGGCCCTAAATGCCAGCATTTCAAAATTCCTGGCCTTTGAAATGCTGTCATTCTGTCTGGTGGACACGGACAGTTTTAAAAACCTGATGGCGGTGGCTGTCCCACAGTATGTGGTTCCCAACCGCCACTACTTTTCCAGGCGAGCCATCCCTTCCCTGCACAAACAAGTCGGGTATGAGATCAAGTGTGCACTGCGCAACGCCATCTGTGGCAAGGTCCACATAACCACTGATACGTGGACCAGTAAGCACGGGCAGGGATGCTATATCTCGCTAACTGCACACTGGGCAAATGTAGTGGTGGGTGAGCCTGAGGTGGCTAGCCGTTTGGCGCATGTCCTTCTGCCACCAAGGATTGCAGGGCATTTCTCTTTGCCTCCTGTTCCCTCCTCCTCCTACTGCGCTTCCTCCTCCTCCTCCTCTACCACCTCCTCATCGGCTCAGCGCAACACCTTCACCACCAACTTCAGCACATCCAGGGGGAAACGACAGCAGGCTGTTTTAAAACTGATATGTTTGGAGGATAAACCCCACACTGCGCAGAAGCTGTGGGCGGGCATTTAACAACAGACTGATGAGTGGTTGTCACTAAGCCTCAAGCCCGGCCTGGTGGTGTGCGATAATGGGCGAAATCTCGTGGCAGCTCTGGGCCTAGCCGGTTTGATGCACATCCCTTGCCTGGCGCATGTGCTGAATTTGGTGGTCCAGAAATTTCTAAAAAACTACCCGGATATGTCAGAGCTGCTGCAGAAAGTGCGGGCCGTCTTAGTTTTAACTTGTGCCGATTACTGGGTGGCCACCCTGCTGGATCCCCATTACAAGGACAACGTGCCGTCCTTAATTCCCTCACTGGAGCATGATCGGAAGATGCACGACTACAAGCGAATGCTTGTAGACGCACTGCTGAGGGCATTCCCAAATGACACAGGGGGCTCTGTGGAAACACAAGGCAAAGGTGGAGGAGGAGGAAGAGGTCACCAACGTAGCTGTGGCACTGCCAGCACCTCAGAAGGCAGGGTTAGCATGGCCGAAATGTGGAAAAGCTTTGTCAGCAGCCCACCACAACAAACACCACCACCAGCTGATAGGCAACGTCTTAGCAGGAGGCAGCATTTCAGCAACATGGTGGAACAGTATGTGTGCACATACCTACACGTACTGACTGATGGGTCTGCCCCATTAAACTTCTGGGTCTCCAAATTGGGCACATGGCCTGAGCTTGCCCTTTATGCCTTGGAGGTGCTGGCCTGCCCTGCAACCAGTGTATTGTCTGAACGTGTGTTTAGCACGGCAGGGGGCATTATCACACACAAGCGCAGTCACCTGTCCACAGCCAACGTGGACAAGCTAACGTTTATTAAAATGAACCAGGCATCAATCCCACAAGACTTGTCTGTACCTTGTGCAGAATAGACATTTAGACCGGCCTCGCACAGCCATTGGTATACTTGTTTTTTTTTAATATGTCTCAATATTTTGGGGGCTACCCCAATTAGAAAAAAAAAACAAACAAACAAATAGCAGGGTTGGCTACCTCCTTCTCCTCCTCCTCCTCCTCCTCCTCCACCACCTCCACTTCCACCTACACTGCCACAGTCACGGCCTAGTCATAGGCTCCTACTCCACATCCACCTCCTCCTCCCATTTTTTTTTTTTTTGTGATTTTAAGTAATTTCCCTATCCACATTTGTTTGTAGGGCACTTGTCCTACTCCTTACCCCAATTTTGCTTCCTTTTGCAGCCCTCTAGCCCTTTCCAGGACTTTTTTACAGCCATTTTTGTGCCCAAAAGTTCGGGTCACCATTGACTTCAATGGGGTTCGGGGTCAAGTTCGGATCAAGTTCGGTACCGAACCCGAACTTTTCTGCGAAGTTCAGCCAAACCAGACAAACCCAAACATCCAGGTGTCTGCTCCACTCTACACCTCTCACATTTTTGTAAATACTTTATTATATCTTTTCATGTGACAACACTAATGAAATGACACTTTGCTACAATGTAAAGTAGTCAGTGTACAGCTTGTATAGCAGAGTAAATTTGCTGTCCCCTCATAATAAGTCAACACACATCCATTAATGTCTAAACCACTGGCAACAAAAGTGAGTACCCCCCTAAGTGAAAATATCCAAATTGGGCCCAATTAGCCATTTTCCCTCCCCGGTGTCATGTGAATCATTAGTGTTACACAATCTCAGATGTGAATGGGGAGCAAGTGTGTTAAATTTGGTGTTATCGCTCTCACTCTCTCATACTGGTCACTGGAAGTTCAACATGGCCCCTCATAGAAAAGAACTCTCTGAGGATCCGAAAAAAGAATTGTTGCTCTACATAAAGATGGCCTAGGCTATAAGAAGATTGCCAGGACCCTGAAACTGAGCTGCAGCACGGTGGCCAAGACCATACAGCAGTTTAACAGGAAAGGTTCCACTCAGAATAGGCCTCGCCATGGTCGACCAAAGAAGTTGTGTGCACATGCTCAGCGTCATGTCCAGAGGTTGTCTTTGGGAAATAGACGTATGAGTGCTGCCAGCATTGCTACAAAGGTTGAAGGGTTGGTGGGTCAGCCTGTCAGTGCCCAGACCATACGCCACACACTGCATCAAATTGGTCTGCATGGCTGTCGTCCCAGAAGGAAGCCTCTTCTAAGGATGATGCACAAGAAAGCCTGCAAACTGTTTAATGAAGACAAGCAAACGAAGGACACTGATTATTGGGAGAATGTCCTGTGGTCTGATGAGACCAAGATAAACTTATTTGGTACAGATGGTGTCAAGGGTGTGTGGCAGGAACCAGGTGAGGAGTACAAAGACAAGTGTGTCTTGCCTATAGTCAAGCATGGTGGTGGGAGTGTCATGGTCTGTGACTGCATGAGTGCTGCCAACACTGGGAAGCTGTCGTTCACTGAGGGAACCATAAATGCCAACATGTACTGTAACATACTGAAGCAGAGCATGATCCCCTCCCTTTGGAGACTGGGCCACAGGGCAGTATTCCAATATGATAACGACCCCAAACACAGCTCCAAGACGGCCGCTGCCTTGCTAAAGAAGCTGAGGATAAAGGTGATGTACTGGCCAAGCATGTCTCCAGACCTAAACCCTATTGAGCATCTGTGGGGCAACCTCAAACGGAAGGTGGAGGAGCGCAAGGTTTCTAACATCCACCAGCTCTGTGATGTCATCATGGAGTAGTGGAAGAGGACTCCAGGGCAACCTGTGAAGCTCTGGTGAACTCCATGCCCAAGAGGCAGTGCTGCAAAATAATGGTGGCCACACAAAATATTGACACTTTGGTACAAATTTGGACATTTTTACTTAGGGGTGTACCCACTTTTTTTGCCAGCGGTTTAGACATTAATGGATGTGAATTGAGTTATTTTGAAGGGGCAGCAAATTTACACTGTTATACAAGCTGTCCACTCACTACTTTACATTGTAGCAAAGTATAATTTCTTCAGTGTTGTCACATGAAAATGTATAATAAAATATTTACAAAAATGTGAGGGGTGTACTCACTTTTGTGAGATACTGTATGTATATATATATATATATATACTGTATATACTGTATATGCTCTAGGGTTAGTGGAACAGGTGCTATAGTAAATATACAACCACCAGATGTGCATGACATAGTGCAAGTAATAGGAGCTCAAAGGTTAAGACATTAAGAAGAATCAATTTCAACCTCAAAGAAAGAGAGCAGAAAAAGGGAACATGGACATTTAACTAACATACTGGAGAATGTGACAAGGGTTTCTAGGGTTTTTCTTCACAATCATAATATTCAAAGTTAGGAGTCTATGAACAAAGGAAACCTGAGGTATTGAACCATTAGGGTTACATTATCAAACAAATTTAGGATTAAGAATCCCACCTCAGGAATTAGGTTGTAAAATGGAGCGTGAGGTCTCCGCTCTGTCGCTACTGCAGGTGGGAGCCTATCAGCTGTACAACCAAAACCATATTAAAGTCCCCAACCACCAGTGTGGGCACAATTGATTTGTCTGCCATGAAATTTAGCAAATGATGTGTAGCTAGGTGCTTGGCTACAGCAATATGGAGATGGAGACTTTGCCTTTTATTCTTCTCTCCCTCTACTGCAATGCTTCTCAACTCCAGTCCTCAAGCCGCACCAACAGCTCATGTTTTCAGGATTTCCATTATTTTGCACAGGTGATTTGATCAGTTTCATTGCCTTAGTAATTACCTCAGCCATTTCATCTGAGGGAAATCCTGAAAACAAACATGACCTGTTGGTGCACCTCCTTGAGGACTGTAGTGGAGAAACACTGCTCTACTGAGATGCTGTTGTTATGTTGCACCATTCTCCTCTGGAGAGCAGGGGGAGAACTAAAGCAAAAATAAAACCTTAGGCTTCTATGCAGAGTGTTGAGAATCCTCAGAGTTGCAGTTTGAGACAACAGCTTTATAATGGGATGAATGGACTCCTTACAATACAAATCCCATTAGGCAAGGTGCAGTAGAAATTATGGAAATATTATTCTTATTAAATCGCACAGGAAAGCTCTTCCTTTTGGCACCAAGAGAGTTAGAGAGCACCTCTCTCTGTATATTCATCTTCCAGCAGGAGATCATACCAGCAAAGAGCAGAGCCTGAGACTAGGAGTGAGGACACCTGGGGACAGTGCAGCCACACCCACATTACAGAATGTGCACCACTGCTGTAGAGACACTGGAACATCCACTGACCCTCTGCTTCCTATCACTAATACCCAGAGGCTTTTGGGGAGAGACCCAGGGCCCCCCCCCCCTTTCTACAGAGGTCACCACAACATCCTGGGAACTGGTGAGAGGGCAATTTGTCCATTGCTGATACTGTTAGCAGGGATTTGGCCACTTTGACACCAAAGCAGGACACCAAGTGTACCCAATTCATACCTCTCCCATACTGCACTCCATTCCACACTTATTCCAAACCTAGACTGAACCTATACCAATCCTATACTGCATTATACTGCACCCTTACTGAATCTGAACCACATTTACCTTGCATCCGTGCTGAGACTATACCATACTCATACTGTACCTATACTGCATGCAGGTTAACTGGAGCTGTTGTTAAGTGCAAAGACACTCTTAAAGGGCCTTAATGATAGCCAAAAATAAAGAACATATCAAAGGACTGCCCTTCCCATAATAATTATTCTGTGAGCACCCTTGGTTCCCCTGCCCCTTCTGCTACTATTCTCCTTTTCTTTTGGATAGTGCATACCCAGTCAGTCTAGGACTAGCCCCGCAGGCATAAATGTGCTCCAGAACTCAGTAGATTACACTTTACTACTGCTCATTGCTGCACTTGAGGTGGCCTTGCTACTGTACTGATCTGGACACCAAATGTCATCTTATGTCTATTAATTTCTGTTTATCATTTTGTATGCTAAATTGCATTATTACCATTGGTAATCCATTTTATGCTTGCCTAGTTACCAACCGTATTGGGTGACAATATATTAAGTTTGCCTTTACTGCCTGGTTTGGTGCCTGTTTTCTTTAATATAGCACTACTATTGGATACTAAGTATTACTTTCAGTGATTTCCTGTGATATTGTATGTTTGTACATGCAGCCTGGTGTGTCAGAGGTGCCGAGGGTCTTGAGTAGGTCAAGGTAAAGAACAGAGGACCCATTCTATCCAGCAGCTCCTATGGGGTAGTGCTACAAATGTATTACCTCTGTGTTAAAGAGTGAGAGGATACATGCCTTTGCAAGTATGCAGGTATTACTGGCTAAAAAGCAATACAAAAATATACACAAAAGTGAGTACACCCCTCACATTTTTGTAAATATTTTATTATATCTTTTCATGTGACAACAGTGAAGAAATGACACTTTGCTACAATGTAAAGTAATGAGTGTACAGCTTGTATAACAGTGTAAATTTGCTGTCCCCTAAAAATAACTCAACACACAGCCATTAATGTCTAAACCGCTGGCAACAAATGTGAGTACACCCCTAAGTGAAAATGTCCAAATTGGGCCCAATTAGCCATTTTCCCTCTTCGGTGCCATGTGACTTGTTAGTGTTACAAGGTCTCAGGTGTGAATGGGGAGCAGGTGTGTTAAATTTGGTGTCATCGCTCTCACTCTCTCATACTGGTCACTGGAAGTTTAACATGGTACCTCATAGCAAAGAACTCTCAGAGGATCTGAAAAAAGAATTGTTGCTCTAGTGTCATGGTCTGGGACTGCATGAGTGCTGCTGGCACTGGGGAGCTACAGTTCATTGAGGGAACCATGAATGCCAACATGTACTGTGATATAAGGAAGCAGAGCATGATCCCCTCCCTTAGGAAACTGGGCTGCAGGGCAGTATTCTAACATGATAACGACCCCAAACACACCTCCAAGATGACCACTGCCTTGCTGAAGAAGCTGAGGGTAAAGGTGATGGCCTGGTTAAGCATGTCTCCAGAGGTAAACCCTATTGAGCATCTGTGGGGCATCCTCAAACCGAAGGTGGAGGAGCGCAAGGTTTCTAACATCCACCAGCTCTGTGATGTCGTCATGGAGGAGTAGAAGAGGACTCCAGTGGCAAACTGTGAAGCTCTGGTGAACTCCATGCCCAAGAGGGTTTAGGGAGTGCTGGAAAATAATGGTGGCCACACAAAATACTGACACTTTGGGCCCAATTTGGACATTTTCACTCAGGGGTGTACTCACTTTTGTTGCCAGCAGTTTACACATTAATAGCTGTGTGTTGAGTTATTTTGAGGGGGCAGCAAATGTACACTGTTTTACAAGCTGTACACTTTCTACTTTACATTGCAAAGTGTAATTTCTTCAGTGTTGTCACATGAAAAGATATAATAAAATATTTACAAAAATGTGAGGGGTGTACTTCCTTTTGTGAGATACTGTATAATGGTCTCCTTCATCAATATGAGTTTCCCTACAGGAAAATGGTTTACAAGTATACTCACTCCCCTTGAATAGGAAGTATGTAGGGAGTGATATTAATAGAAGCTTCTTTGCACTGTGGTGTTTTAAGTGAAGTGTGGAAGGTGTTGTGAAATCTGCAGTTTTCTTTGCTGGGTCCCCAAATCCTCGAACATTTCAAGAATATAAAATTATAGGTTTAGACATCTTAAGTGTAGCCATGTGCTACCTCGAGAGTGGCAGGCAATTTGTTTTGTTGTTTTATTTAGGGGTTTGAACTTGGATAGGGATTAGGGATGACTGTGGGATGCCCAGTAATTGATCATAGGACCTACTATATACACCTCCGGTATACGCACTTCTTCTCCTCTAGCACATTACTTGCTGACCATTACACTTCTCCTTTACTTCTCTCCAGCACACTACTTGCTGACCGTTACACCCAGTCCGCTGGTCCGAAAGGAAATTTATCAGACCTCCATGACACTTCCTCTTCACCTCAGCTAGCACATGGTGAGGCCTGCTGCAACCGCTTGCAAGGCATTAGAACCACCCTTTGTGGGTAAGAATCGCAGGTTTCCTTTACTGAAACCATGGACCCTATCTCGTGTAGCAAAACACGTTGGTGCTAGCTGGGCCTTTGATGAACTACAACTCCCAGCCCATCCTTCTTCCAGACCTATCCAGTTTGTACTGTGGTCTAATGGCTCGCTTCCCCTTGGTTGGCTCCTACCGGCCTCCACAGACTGCTCTCTCTCTTCCCAGACTGTCCCAGCCTTCTCATCCAACTCCCAGGGGCCGCCACTCACCAACTTTATGGTGGATTCTTTAAAGAGTCTCCTTCCATGTATACATCAGCTGCTCTCCTGCTGCTTCTCCTGTGCTACTCCAGGAGCCAACTCCTGCTTCTGGCTGCACCCAAGCCCCAGGCCTCAGGTTCACCCCCCCACACAGCTCCTGACTACATCCTCACTCCTCCACCCGCACTCTCCTGACACCTGCTGGCAGACAGCTGTATTTAAGGAGACCTGCCCCCTGATGACCCAGCCTGTGGATTGGTCAGGGCTCCTTGTCATACATCAGGAAGTGACATCTCCTCATCCATTCCCCCTTCTAGAGCTTTCTTAGCTCAAGGGGAGGAATCTTCCAGAAGTGTACCTTCCCTCCATCTCCAGCCTCACCCCTGAGCCACTCCCAGCCCAGATCAAAACATTTAGGCCTGCACCTACAGTCAGGCCTGACTAAATTTTTCATCTCCTACCAAAAATCTACAAAAGTAAAAGCACCTACACTATGGGGGTGCTACATAAGCAAACCATATGATTGGTAAATGATGGATAATTAGCAGTGTACAAGACCACTATTGACAACATAGAAAAGTCCCTTACATTAGATGGTATGGGGAGACACTCCTGCACCCCCTGGGTGCCCAGGGGAGGGGATGCTATACATGTAGAGCTAAACTTTGATGTAGTATGGTAGAAAGCGTGTATCTAGCACTATATAGTAAAATGCGTACACCAGCAATTAGGGTCAGAACTGTTGTTGCCAAACCATGGCAACAGATATGCAGAAACCATACATTCCCAGTTAAAAATTGGAAAATGACAACAAAAGTTCCACACAGGACTATTGCTGGGGGCACTGGAAGTAGACACAAGAGATCATCCATTTGAGTAACAAATCCTCATATTCAATGTTGTATGTGAATAGAGGAAAGTGTTTTGAATCAAAACATTCACAACTCGCCTTAACCACTCTATTGACATAAAAAGATACATTACAGAGAAGGAAGAAGAATTCCACACAAAGCCTGCATCTGCTCATGGATGACTGCAAACCAGTCTGGGTGAAATTAACTTTTTTTACGTTCTAGCCAGGCAGAGGCTGCTACAGGTGTATCAAAGAAGTGGGTCTCACCACGGGTCACTACTCTCAGCCATGAAGGTTACAGCATGGCATACAGTACATTCAGCTGTTGTAGTCGCTGTTTGATATCAACACATTTTGCTCTCCTTTTCTGTAAATCAGCATAAGAGTCAGGAAACAATAAGACCCATTGTATGAAATATCATTCAATTCTCTAGCTTTTCACAGGATAGTTTCTCTGACCTTGCAGTGAAAGAGATTCAAAAGGATCAGTCTGGGTGGGTCCCCTGGTGACAGAGGCCTGGAAGGTACTCTATGAGCCCCCTTGTTAAAGGGGGCTTCCAGATTCTGATAAGCCCCCTTCCCACAGACCCCCACAACCACCACATGGGGACAAGGTGCTTTGGGGTGGGGGAGCAGAGCCCCCCATGTTGAAGTCATGTGGCCTGGTATGGTTCAGGAGGAGGTGCTCGCTCCTCACCCCCTGTCCCATCCTGTCAGGCTGCATGTTCAGGTAATGGTCTAGTATGGATTTTGGGGGGGACCCCACTTGTTTTTTTTTAATTTTGGTGTGAGGTTCCCCTTAAAATCCATACCAGACCCAAAGTCAAACCCCAAGACCCCAGTCAAATGAAAATTTTGCAACATCCAGTTTGACAAAAGTCAATCATTAGATCAACTTCTGTCCAACGAGCACAGCCATAGAGGGATCAAAATTCAGCCAATCCCTGTTGAGCCAGCCAAATTGTGATCCATCTCTGGCTCACTTTACAGAGGTGCTGTTAAGATTGTATCAATGGAAGCAATGACTTCATTAACAAAAGGGGAGGGTTTCTTGTTTTCCACTGTGCAGGAATCTTGTGAACTTTCAGTGTTTGAAGCTTGGCAGAGAGATGAACTAAACAGGCTGAGGTAGTGTACAAAAGTTATTATTACACATAAAAATTGTATGAATATTAAATTAATAATAAATAGGCTTTTGATGTGAATTGTCAGCAAACAAAAACACACACATGTTTGTAAAAAAATACATTATGAACAAAATTCACATAACTAGTTCCATATGAGGAAGAAAAATATAAATGAGAAGTCACATAACAAGAATGACATATTATAAAAATTAACAATAATTGACATCTACTGTATAAGAGACCCCAACATACACACACACTTTAGGCATATGGATCAAAATGTTATACCGTATGTTACCCAGCTGCAGTATAACATCTCTCTCAGTAACCCTCAGTTATGCCAGTCTATCTGGATACCTGACTTTATTATAGCAAAAATCTATGGGAAAAATAAATTGACTCATTCTCTCTATTAAAAAGGCTCTAACCAACCTCATAGAAAAAAAAAACTTACTATGAAGTAGCTGTTGTCATGATCTCTATTCTTTTATTCCCCTTAACCTGGCAATACATGGCTCAAATTTTGATGGATTCCTAGCTATGAATTTCTCTAGTTCAGCCCAGTAGGAAATATTTAGGTGAATGGCCAGCTTAAAGTGGTATTAAATCCAACCCCTAAAAATGTTATATTTTGCAACTTACCAATCATTAGATATTGTGGCTGTATTCCTTTTCTTTTTTAGGCTTTTCCCCCTCTGTTTTCACCTGGAGACCTGGCCAGTAACACACTTCTGTATTAGAGTGCCCCCATTATGGACGAAGGAGCACATGAGCACAGCAGACAGCAGCATTATCAGTCTTGAGGGAGGAGAGTGTAATGCCACATACACACAGTGTGACTGTTGTACAACCACACGTTCAACAATCAGCTGTTGGCGGTTGTGTCTAGCGTACTGACATGAGTCAAGTAATTGGCCAACGAAGCCGAACGTAGTGACGTGTCACAAGCACATAACGAGGACGTTCAGGTGAATGTGATTTGTGAATTAGGAACACAGGTTTACACGACAGAGCACTTCCTGGATTCCAAGCATGCGTGTTTGCACTTTCAACTTTTGTTGGCCCAACTTCTGTACACAAGAGTCAACAGTCATACAACGGCTTGTTGGCCAACAAAAGTTTTCTAGTTTGCTCAGCCAACTTCTGTTGTACAACTGTTGAACGTCGGCTGTTGTAATCGCGTGTACTAAGGGTCGGATTATCGTACAATAAGCTGTTGTACGACCGTTGTTGTATGACAGTTGCACCGTGTGTACGAACCATTAGATGCACTAGCAGTATTAGATAAACTAAACAAATTGAAGCCAAACTCCAGTTATTACTTTATAAGCATTTCCTTTTGTGATAAAGGTTTTACATAATGAAATAGAAGCTGATCAATGTAAGCACCCCTGTCCGTGGTAAATGATTTATCTCAACTCACTAACTGCTATATATGCTGGACGGCTTGTTCTGTTGAAAAGCAACAGAATAACTGGCCAGATCACCAGGTAAAAATAAACAAAAGAAAGCCTAAAGATAAAACTAAAGCAGCCATCACATCTAAGAATTTGTAAGCTACAATATAAAGTAATAAGTGTTTGCTGATGGGTTTAACCACTTCAGCCCCGGAAGGATTTCCCAGGTTAGGACCAGAACACTTTTTGCGATACAGCACTGCGTCGCTTTACCTGACAATTGCATGGTGACAGTGACAGGGATCAGTAGATCTCCTATGCCCGCACTGACAGAGCGGGGAACCTCTGTGTTTACATCGGCGGTTCCCCGTTCTTTTGCTGTGGCCGCTCATCGCGGCTCGCCGGCGGACATCGGGTCCGCCCGAGCCGCGGGCACACTCCTCCGGAGTACGGCGGGTGCGCGTGCGCGCGCACTCCTTGCGGCCTCTCCGCAAAGCGGCGTTTATTTACGCCGATTTAAGGGACATGTCCACACTGCCGCAGTAAATATACTGTAGGCAGTGTGGAAGTGGTTAAAGCATGCTCATTCAAGGGCAGCCCATTGTGATATCGCCTTCTGTCAGACGGGCAGCTGTACACACAGCCTGAAAGCCAGACAATTTCTCTGACAATGCTCTTGGACAAGAACTGACCACTATATCACCACAAATGTGAAATATGCTTCCAGAATGTTACCTTTTGAAAGCAAATGTTTCTTGAAGACCAAAAGGTTGTTTCAAATGCTAATTGTTAAGAGTCACTAAGTATATGTATTTTTTTTTTATAATAAATTATCATATAATCATTTTATCATATCAGAATTCACATTAGCCAATTGAAGTTTCTTATACAGTCCCTGACAAAAGTCTTGTCGCGTATCTATTTTGTAGAAACACCTGCTATTAACCCGACTTTTAATTAATCAATTGGTGTTAGAAATAGCTCATATGAAAAGCTAAAACCCTCCCAAATTATGTTTAATGCACTGAAATAAATTAGTTTCACTGAAAAAAGATTCATCATTTAATCAAGACAGAAATTTTGGCAAGACAGAAAGGTCAAATTTTGGCAAGACAAAAGTTTTGTTGCCTATACAGAAATTGAACAAATTTACTGTAAATACAAAAATATGTCATCAAATTAAGTAGTGGTGCTGTGAGATCCAAATTTAATATCTTGTATGACTTCCATATACCTTCAGTATGTTCTATAATTTAAACCTAGAGTGTCGTGGTGATGAATTAAACTACTGTATAAAAACAT
>BLSH010500033.1:31608-50914 GCA_018402905.1 Glandirana rugosa
GCGGAACAGTATACTCGAAGTGGACACTGATTATTACCTAGTTAATCCAGAGTCCACACAATACCTTTAAAGACCAACACTGAGATTTTTATTTTCAATCAAAACGTTAACGTCCTTGTCTAGGTGTCCTGTGGCCTTCACTTATCACACAGATACACTTTCTCCTAGAAGCTCTCACTCTCTCTCTACTCCCCCCTCCCCTCTTTATGTTTTACTCTTGCAATTATTCTATTCGCTAGCTTTTAATAATATATTTCTATTTGTTAGTTTCTAATAACAATTCACACCACCCCTTTCTTATCTATGTATAAAATATCATGTAATAATACATTTTGTCAGAACGGACATTTTAAACACAGAGATTGAGTCCTGTGGATCTGTTCCTGCAATTGCAAAACTAACTTTTATTTTTAGAGTCACAACCAGAAATTTCCATAACACACCTGAGACCTAATTGATCCATTATTAGTCACAGGTGAAGCTCATATGACAAGGCGACAACACTTATGTCTTTGCAAAAATGGACTCAATGGGCTTTACCAAGCTGTGAATATTAGAATACTTTTTGACAGTTGCGTTTTGCACTGAAACATTATTACAAAAGCTGTTGGGATTAAAATGAGCCATTCCTTGTAAAAAAATATTGATTAGAAATATATTTCAGTGGCACTTCAGGTCAATTTGCACACAAGCGACAAGACTTTTGTCAGGGACTGTAGCTATTTTTTTATATTTATAACGTATATGTTCAATGAAAGATCTAACACATTTTAAAAGAATGGGTTTCAGGTTTCTTTGAAAGTCTAGTATTAGCTAAAATAAGCTGCACAATAAACATATGGCAGCATGGTATCCTAGCAGTTAAAGTGGTAGTAAATTCGAAATTAGAAAATCTGCTGACAGGCAGGAAATAAATCCTTTGGAGGACTCGGCATCCCTGATGACACTGAATACCGGAGTGGGTGACAGGTGCCATTCTGAGGATTTACTTCTTACACCTTAACTGCGTGCTGCGTGGTGTAGCTGCATATAATAAAAATGCATAGACTGTGGTATGATGAAATTATCCTGCAGAGCAGCAAATGTCAAAAGAGCCCCGCTATGAAATATTTGTTTGAGATGCGTTACTCCATATGCTATCCACCTAACCCCACACTGCAATTTCGCCAGTTCCATATAAGTATCATTACAGCATATGGGGCTAAGTTCCTTCTGAAGGTATCTGGTCTTGTTCCAGACCTTCTGAATGAGGTTATAGGTCAGGTAACATTTGTGCGGTAGACCAAAAGCCTGCACTTCCAGGGCCCTTGCTATAGATTCCCTTTGGGTGGTGTAAGACATCACTACCATGGAGGAACTGCACTCTGTTCCATCAAACCCGCCCCCCCCCATACCAAGGGTACCCATAAGGTGTGGTAACTGAGCTGCTAAATAATACAACCATGGGTTGGGCAGTGCCAACCCACCGTCGTCTTTTGGGCCGCTGTAGGTATTCTTGTTTAATTCTTGGGGAGCCCTCTTTCCAAATCAGGGTGTGGAAAAGTGCGTTAACTATTCTAAAGGTTTTCAGTGGGATCGCCATCGGGGTATTATGTAGGAAATATAGTAATTGTGGCATAAGAATAATTTTAATTAAGTTTTCCATACCTGCCACTGTTAAGGGGAGGGAGTTCCATATTTTGATACGGTCCCTAAACCACTGAAGAAGGGGAGCAATATTCAAGTGACAGAAGTCCCTGGGATTTGGCGTTACCTGGAATCCTTAAGTATCATTGATGTCTAATAGCATTAGAGCCGATTTTGACCAGTTTATATTAAGACCCCAAATTCTATAATAGTGGCCATAGCTTCCCGTAGAGAGGCATCTGTATCGCCTAGCATCAGCAGCATGTCATTGGCGCACAACATCACCTTCTCCTGTATATTCCCGTACCTGAAACCAACAATAGTAGGATGGGATCTAATCTTAATTGCCAATGGCTCTATCACCAATGCAAACAGGAGGAACGATAAAGGGCACCCTTGCCTAGTGCCCCTCCTCAGAGCAAAGGCATGAGATAGTTTTCCAAATGCCCTAATCACTGCCTGTGGTTGAGCATAAGGCAGATGTACCCACAAAATGTACTGTGTACCAAACCCAAAGCGTTCTAATACCGCCCATAGGTATGCCCAGTCAATACTATCAAATGCCTTTGTGGCATCTAGGGATAGCTGTGCCCTGCTACCAACATTGTCAGCAGAGGACTGCATATTACGGAAAATCCTTCTCAAGTTAATTGCAGTTGATTTGTTTGGCATGAAGCTGGCTTGGCTTGAGTGCACCAGTGACATGATAACCCCATTCAGTCGGATTGCCAACACCTTTGCAAGGATCTTTACATCTCACTGTAAGAGCGAGATCGGTCTGTAAGATCTGGGATCAATAGGGTCCTTGCCTGCTTTCAAATGTAAGATAATATTTGCTTTGGACATAGAGGAAGGCAACACTTCCCGCTCCAGAGACACATTGAAAACCTTCAGCATGAGCGGTAATAATATTTCAGAGTATTGTTTATATATCTCTATGGGGAGCAATCCTCCCCAGGAGCCTTACAGTTCGGTAAAGCGCTCACAGCTTCCTGGAGTTCCTCAATGGTAAATGGTGCATCTAGCTTCCGCCTCTGGTCAGCATCAGGTTAGGAAAGGGTACACCTTGTAAGTAGGTTTCAAGTTCCTCAGTTGTGTAGGAAGTACCAGGGAGATAAAGGGACTCATAAAAGCTAGCCAATTCCTGCATGATCAAATCTGGTGAATGAACTATAGGTCCAGCCTGAGACTTAATCACACCTATTGCAAGGGAACACTGCTTAGAGGTAGCAATCCATGCCAACAGATGGCCAGCCTTCTCCCCTTCATCACAGAACTCCTGCTTGGAGAAGAATCTCTTCTTCTCCACCAAGGAGGAGAGGAAATACTCATAGGCAGATTGGGCAGACTGCCAGGCCTCCTTAGCAGAGTCTAAAGGGTCCCCAATGTATCTTTCCTCCAACTCCTGTATCTGAGCTTCCAACACGTCCTTAATGCCTGAAGAGGCCCTTTTAACCTTAGTGATTTCCATAATTAGTATACCTCACAGATAGGCTTTAAAAGCCTACCTTTGTATTGTACAGGAACTAGATGGATCCTGAGATGTGAAAAACTCCCCCGTGCCCCATTCAAGCTCATCATGTGAGCAAAAAAGTTTCAGCCAAAAGGCATTTAATTTCCACAGGGCTTTGGACAGAATAACCGGTGGGGATACCATAAGGTTCAATACTAAGTGAGACTGATCAGACACACTACGTGGTCTATAAGTTATTTGTGAGGCAAACTGAAGTATGCTTGAGCTACCCATTGCAAGATCAATACTAGATAAAGAACCTTGAGTTTTAGAAAAACAGAATTGCTTAACATATGGGCTATGGAGCTGCCAGATATACACCCAGCCCACCTCTAGCCTCAATCTCGCCAAGGGAGTACCCCTAGAGAGGACAGGGGAACCAGTTGTCTATCCAAGGCTGGATTTAAGCTACAGTTAAAATTCCCTATTATGAGCAGCGGTACCTCAGGCTTCCCATCCAAATAAGAGATCAGAAACCGAAGCACCGTCACCACAAAGGGCAGTGGAACATACAAGCAGGCCAACATACAAGCCATAATACCAATATAACAGTGTATGAGAATGAAACAACCTTCAGAGTCAATTTCCCTATCCAGGTCTTGGAAGTCCAGAGCAACATGTACCAGCACACTGACCCCTCGGGTGTAGGACATGTGCATGGAGTGGTATGCACACCCAAGAGTACCCTAAGCACTTCACCGACTCAGCAGTTAGGTGAGATTCTTGGAAACCAAAAATAGCAGGGTTAAACTTTTTCAGGCACATAAAAATCATAATTTTAAGTGGAGAGTGAATGCCCCTAATATTCCAAGAGACTATTGGGACATTCACCATGGTGGATAAAGAGGTGGTAAGGTTATCACAACACAAACACAAATCATAGAGTGGCCTCAGCCACCGAGCATATCCTGCAATATTCAACAGTCCAGACAACTCGTCCGCATCTGCTACAGGCTGTCTCTTTTGGGTGTAAGTAGCTGATAACATTAACACAGAACAGTAAGGCAACTCCAAGTTGTTGCTGCTGATACTGTACCAGCTTGAAAATAAAAGCTCAACAGGAGCATGAAGCAAAAAATAACCTTTCTGATTAACCACTGCAAAGGTTCAAAATCACTACCCACAACAAAGAGTCAATCATCTTTTTGGGTTATCACAAACACGGAGTACTCTTTTTGTAGCTCACATCTTCATCTGTTGTATCTTGTTCCCCAGCCAGAGAACCATTGATCATGGAAGCCCTCCTCCCCAGAGAGAAAATAATTGTGGAAAACCGTAAAGATGGGTTATGTCACATTACCAGGCACCATATCAGAAGCAAACATGTCAGTCTCCTTCTGTCTCGTCCTCCTGCTGTCGAAGGGCCTGTTCATTTTGATCAAGCCAGGTCAATGTCTCCCTAGGTAATTCAAAATATTGAGCTTGGTCTCTTGCTGTAACTCGAAGTTTTGCTGGATATAGCATGGCAAATGGCAGTTGTAGAAGCCTCAATCTTCTCTTGACATCTGTGAATTTGGCTCTTCTCCTTTGCACTTCTGCTGAAAAATCCTGGTAGAAAGACACCCTGGTATCATTATAGAGGATGTTGGCGCAAAACTGCCTCCCGGACACAGTAGTAGAGCAGTCTCACCAATAAGGACCTGGGGGGTCCTTCCAGTTAGGGTGGATGAGGCCGGACTCCACTGCAAAGAAAGGGGAAAAGGCCTCTTTCCCAAATACTTTCAGGAGCCATTTCTTTACGAAGACCGTGGGGTCTCTACTCTCAGTACTTTCTGGTAGGCCCACTATGCGGACATTTTTTCAGAGGTGATTCTCCATGTCCTCAGCCTTGTCATTAGCCTCTTTCACCATCCGGAGAGCCGCTTTAGCCTGGGGGCAGCTGGTCCTGGATGTCGCTCCCCCTGCCCTCTACTGCAGTGGATCACTCTCTAATTTTTTGCAAATCTTGGCATAATAGAGATACATCTTCCCTCAGACTGCCAAATTGATCTTTCAATGAGTATATCAGCAAGAGTAGGCTGCTCCTGATCCACTACCTCCATGTCCTACAGCATCTGTATAGGCATGTCTGTCCCATCTTTGTCTGGTGGCAGTCCAGCCTGCTCCAGTTCCCATGTATCAACAGGCTGAGAATGCTCCACTGTCTCCCTCTGCTCCCCCCCCCTCTGCCTGTCAGTTACTGTGCATAATAAAGAATGTCTCTTGTGATGTCCTTACCCTGCAGCCGCTGTTGTTTTGGTTGTTTGGGGCCTGTGTCATTCAGTTTTTCCATGCCCCGTGGAGCCTACTTCTGCTGAGCCGTGGCAGCACCATATTGAAAGTCTGAGCCCGGACCTTCCTGCAGCTTGGTGTGGGTCATACCCCTGGTGCAGACAGCCGGCGGGGGTTTCATAATGTTCACAAAGGCGGTAGCCAGCTAGGTGGCCCAGTATACAGACCATGTGTAGGCTGGGGAAGGATCAATGAAGGATCACTTGTGGGAGCTGTGGGAGAAGCTACCTCTCACATGCCCATCCTGGCCATGCCCCCCAACAAGGGACAATATTTACATTGAATGAGAAGTGTCCCTTATTCAGGTGACTTCTCTTCTTGTTCAAATCTTCAGTCCTCTGCCTATGCATACCTCTTCAGTGGTAGTCTTCTAGTGCTGTGGGAGTTAATACAAGCCACTGGATCTGGCATAGGAAATTGTCAAGAGTGCTGACTATGCCCACCCTTTCTAGTTACCTCCTCTAATCATGAATGCTGTAGCATAGCTTCCCTCTATATGTGAACTATGAATGGAGGAGGTGGACCTTTTATTTATTTGCCTGCCCTCCATTTACCAGCACAATGAACAATTCTCAGTTAATGTAAGTGCAGTCCTTTCTACTGATATAAAGAAAAAAATAACACCAGTAGTGATGAAACATGTAGGGTGGAGCATGAAGTCTATGCAGGTGTGAGGTTGTTTCTCTATACTGACCGGAGTAGACTGCTGACAGCTATTGTTTGCACAGTGATGATTTCTTTGTGCAATATCGATCTGATGCAAGGGGCTTCCCTGTATCAAGTATACAAAATTGGATGGTTTTTATACTTGTGAGTTCAATTTCATTATAGTAATAAATATGTGATTTCGTGAAGAGCACTATAGTTTGTGTTTGTTTTCTCTTAGACCCCATACACACTATTAGATTTTCTGCAGATATTTGTCTTCAGATTTACCAAAACCATATAATATGAAGTCAAACCTTAAGAGTTTCAATTTGTATGCAATCAGGCAGGCCCTTACACTTTATGGTTTTGGTAAATCTGAAGGAAAAAATCTGCAGAAAATCTAGTAGTGTATATGGGGTCTAAAGCCTCGTACACACAATCCGATTTTCGGATTACAGAATGTCCCTTTTTTGTTGGATGCTTGTCTCATGTCAAAAGTGAAGAGCATACTAACAATATGAAAATTTTCGTTCAACCAAACTCAACATCAGAAATGACGTAATGTTTTGAATATTTTGTATAGTCTCGGTCTACTACATTACTAGTCTGTAGTCTGCACATCCAGTTTTTGTCTGACGAAAAATCAGAAGTGGCTGTCGAAAGGAGCATACTAACTGTAAGAATTTCGGATTTCAGGCAGTCAAACGAAAATTCCAGTGTGAAATTTGAATCATGTATATGGGCTTTAAGACCCCATACACACTATCCACCATTTGTTGTCAGATTTCCTTCAGATTTACCAAAACCATGTAGTGCAAGGGTCTGGCTGATTACATACAAATTGAAAGTGTTTAGGTTTAACCTCATATTATATGGTTTTGGTAAATCTAAAGGAAACAATCTACAGAAAATTGTATAGTGTGTATCCAGCTTTAGTCTTCCATTTGAGTGATGATCCCTGAAGTGAGCTGCAATTTTCCTCCCTTGGAGATCGCCTAGTTTGGGAATTTTAGGGAACATGCTTGTGTTGACCTGTGTGTGTGTATATATATATATATATATATATATATATGTCTATGCATTAAGATGAGAGTTTTCCATGGGAGACGGTGAAGGTCCCACTGAATGTAGTCATGAATTGCACCTCATGTGAATTGAAGAGAATATTTTGATTTATATTCATATCTTTTTGGCATAGACACAGCTAATTCACAGCTAATTCACAGACACAATATTAATTTTATGGACACTGTTTTTTTATTACAACATTGTATGCTTATGTTCACAAAGACACTAACTTGTTTTATGTGGTTATTAATGTGAAAGGGTCATGTTTTTTTTTTTTGCTTTTACATACTCACATATAGGTTTATTGTTGGATTTCATCATTTATAATATTTTGAAGCACAGCGTATTTTCTATTTATGTAGTTCTGGCTTACAATATAAGGCCATGCAAAAAATGACAGATTCCTTGTAGAAGACTCTGTGAAAACAGAAACCAAACAAAAAGATAAGTTATGATTATACGCACAAAATGTAATGGTTTTGTACAATAATTACAGGCTATCAAGAATTGTACTTACCTGCATATATGTGGGCTTTACAGAGAATAGATATAGGAAGTCTCACATTTCAATATCTCTTTATTAAAGTAACCCTGCCGTGGTCCCTTGTGATAGACTCAAAATAAATAGTAGGCAGCACTCAAAAGAGGTATCTTTTCAAATAGCATCAAATAAAGACATAACAATAAATAGATGTGCATGCACAAGATTTCCCCACAATTCCTCTGTCTAGACAGAAGCAGCCTCTCAGCTACAAGCATCATATACATTTTCGTTAGAACAGGGAGAAGATTCAGGTGATCCAAGATCCAAGTAAAGCAATTAACAAAGACATTCGTATAAAGTGGAGGTGATTGTAGTACATGCACAAGATATCACCACAGTTCCTCTATCTAGACAGAAACCGCTACAAGCACTATATACATTTTCATTAAAAAAGGGAGAAGATCAAGGCAGAAATTACAGCAATTATAAAATATCAATACACATGGATAGATACCAGAAAGAACCTTCAGCTAGCATGCAGACACTCTAGATCAGATGAAGGTGATTACAGTACATCCATTTATTGTGTGTATAGATATTTGTTAATTGCTGTACATTTTTCCAGGCTCTCCTCCTTGTTATAATGAAAATGTAAATGGTGCTTGAAGCTGAATATCTGCTTCTGTTTACACAGATGGACTGTGGGGAGAACTTCTTTGTGTACTACAATTTATTGATATGTCTTTATTTGATGCTTCCTTTCATAAATACATGACATTTGAAAAGCTAGGTGTTTGGAGTGCTGCCTATTATTTATTTAAAGTATATGATTCCTGAGTTTTAAGAAAACCCAATCTTTGGTTCTATCACCTGAAGTAATGCAAGAAGCGGATTATATTTATTTGGAACTGCGAAACATGTCAGCAACTCATCCTGGATCACCTACTTCCCTATCTTGATTTTATGTATTTATGGACTATTTTATTAGCCCTAAATGTGTTTTTGTAAATGTATTTTTTGTATATACTGTAAAAAAACAGTAGATGTATCAATACAATTTGGATAAAATCTTTTAATATATAACATTCTTCTCTAATCAATTATGGATACTTAGAGTGGTCCAGTTAACACCATACTAAGCTTCCTAATCTACTTTTTCAAGGGTGGGCACTCTATTTTTGCGCACCCTAGGTGACGCATTGGGCCTATTTGCATACATCCAGCTTAAAACTTTCTGCAAGTTATGTTAACTTTATGCAAGCGGCTGCAAGCCGCTTTATTTACTAATGTTCTAATCTGAGTGGGGATTCTCCAATTTTTTACAATGCTTTACAAGTCCTCTTGTGATAGTCGCAATGCCATAACATACTTACAGGATACATTATAGTTGTACAAAATGACAATTGCCCATGGGACTTTAACAAGGCGCAGCCAAAAATATAAAGTATACAAGAAATGTTATTACAGGAAACAAATACTACAAACATTTAAAACCATATTGTCATACATAGTTACCCAATATAAGTGTACATACACACAATCATTGAGTAAATCACATGTTGAATTAAACTTCCAATGAAGTAAGTAATCCGTACTATATTTTTGGCTGTGCCTCATTAAAGTCCAGTGGTCAATTGTCTTTTTGTGCATGTATTATTTGGGACCAAGACACGCCCAAGCCCTACACATACCAGCTCTCCCTTTTCATTATAGTTGTGTTTGACACCAACATATTAACTTATATATGTGGAAAGGTTACCATTTTCCATAAGCTAGACACAGTAATATATTCAGCAACAAACCTGTCTAGTTTCCTCAGAAAGCCCCACAATTGCAGCAAATAGGATATACTATACAGGTTGTCAAACAGTCGAAAAAGTGCTTTGATTTACAGCACTCACTATTTGGCAAGGAACTTATATCATTCTGCCTGATCCTGGGGCAGTAACTGCACACCCCACACATACATAAGATACAGCACAAATTGCTATTAAAACAACCCTAATCAAAGTCCCATAATATAGTAAAAGTCCATCCCATTGAACTTAAAGTTTTACTAAACCCACACCAGTAAAACCAGTCTGTACAGTATATGCAGTAAAGCATGCTTGTTATACTCACTGTGGAACCCAAGGAGTAAATCCTCTGCATTGTGTAAAAAGGCTGCTTGATCCTGTATCTTGATCCTCCCCTTCTTCCACTGACTCCAGACAATTTCCTGATAGAACAGAGCATTAGGGGACAGGTTGCACATGTAATCACACCCTATGAGGGTGAAAGAGGATAAGAAGGAAGGATACATGCAGGATAGCATGTGGGATAAGATTACACATTTACACATGCGTTTATGACCTTGATTAATTTTGAGCTGTTGAGCATATAGACAACACTGAATGGTCGGAGTGGTAAAAATAGTTAATATTTAGGAAGGTACGGAAGTTTTTTTCACAACTTTAAGTTGAATGGGATGGGGTTTTACTATATTATGGAACTTTGATTAGGGTTGTTTCAATGACAATTTGCACTGCATCGCATGTATGATATCTATATTTTTCCTGGTCGTCCTCACGTCAGCACACTATGGGTTAACTCTCCTTGATTAACCCTTAGGACCACTGGTTGATTGCACTGGTAAGTACTTTGTTTGCTGCATTCCCCCCTGCCGAGCCTACCCTTCCATGTTCAGCCTTTCATGGAGTTGGAAGACCCTGAATGCTGGAGGTAAATCTTCCTAAAAACTGGGTGCCCTTTTTGTGCCAGGGCCGCGGGCAAAATAATGCTTAAACAGCACTGACATTATACAGGTGTGGTATTATAAAAGCTCTGTAATATCATCATTGCCTCTCCCTTGGGGTTATTTTTACCAGTCTTTTATATGCAGCGCACCCCACTGCACTGCTCTCCTGGCTTTATTGTCAGTCTGAGAGCAGCTGTGAATGATGTCACAGGGAGGAAATGGGCAGCAAGGGATGGTAACTGCCAGTTGCCATGCAACAGCGCAAATGATCTTTGAGGGCTGCAGTTGAGAGGGCTTCTCTCTCTCTGCATCCTGCCAGGTAAAGGACTTACCTCAGATTCTGAGTGTGTATCCTGTCTGCTTCTGGATGTGCTGCTCTGGGTCCCCTGCTATGCTGTGTACTTCTGCGGGTTTGACAGTCTGAGTGTTTTTTGTCTCTGACTCTGTCTGCTGTCTGCCTTTTCGAAATGCTGCCTGAGCTCACCTGTCTGTCTATGGAAGGGCTGATTAAGCTCACCTGTTTGCCTATGGAAGGGCTGACTGAGCTCACCTGTCTGCTGCTTCTAAAGTGAGTGGATGAAGGCAAATGGGTCTGAAAGAGACAGTGTACCTGTTTGTTTTTGGTGTGAGGTAATATCATTTTTTCCATATATTTTGTGCAAGTATGAGCTTGCCACACCTGTTAGTGGCACAGAAGACTAGCAAAGGTAGGAGGTGGGAATGAGGGACATGGTTTTTAAAAGAGTGCTCAAGGAATGCAAATGAAGATGTTTTGCATTATTTTAGGAGAAGAAACCCTGAACACAAATGCTCCAAAAGACATAAGACCCACCAATGATCATCTCATCCTGACCGGGATGACGACACCTAACAGGTTGTCACCTTCATAAGCATGTGGTCAATACACTCTAAACAAGCATGTGGTCAATACACTCTAAAGGAGTTGTCCATTACAAGCATGTGGTCAATACACTCTAAAGGAGCTGTTTTCCCTTACAAGCATGTGGTCAATACACTCTAAAGGAGCTGTTTTCCCTTACAAGCATGTGGTCAATACACTCTAAAGAAGTTGTCCCTTACAAGCATGTGGTCAATACACTCTAAAGGAGCTGTTTTCCCTTACAAACATGTGGTCAATACACTCTAAAGGAGCTGTTTTCCCTTACAAGCATGTGGTCAATACACTCTAAAGGAGTTGTCCCTTATAAGCATGTGGTCAATACACTCTAAAGAAATTGTTTTCCCTTACAAGCATGTGGTCAATACACTCTAAAGGAGCTGTTTTCCCTTACAAGCATGTGGTCAATACACTCTAAAGGGGTTTTCCCTCATAAGCATGTGGTCAATACACTCTAAAGGAGCTTTTTTTCCTTACAAGCATGTGGGCAACACACTCTAAAGGAGCGGTTTTCCACTTACAAGCATGAGGTCAACACTAAAGGAATAGTTTCCACCTACCCTGTAAAGGGACAGGATCGAGGCACATGGCTCCTACCTAGCTCATATAGAGTTTCTGGCCATCCAGCCTGCTTTGCTGGGATGTGGTCTCTGCGTTCACATGCTAAATGCTTAGGAGCAGAAACCCTGAACACAAATGCTCCAAAAGACATAAGACCCGCCAACGATCATCTCATCCTGACCGGGATGATGACACCTAACAGTTTGTCACCTTCATAAGCATGTGGTCAATACACTATAAACAAGCATGTGGTCAATACACTCTAAAGGAGTTGTCCCTTACAAGCATATGGTCAATACACTCTAAAGGAGTTGTCCCTTACAAGCATGTAGTTATACACTCTAAAGGAGCTGTTTTCCCTAACAAGCATGTGGTCAATACACTCTAAAGAAGTTGTCCCTTATAAGCATATGGTCAATACACTCTAAAGGAGTTGTCCCTTACAAGCATGTGGTCAATACACTCTAAAGGGGTTTTCCCTTATAAGCATGTGGTCAATACACTCTAAAGGAGCTGTTTTCCCTTACAAGCATGTGGTCAATACACTCTAAAGGAGTCCAGGCACATGTCTCCTACCTAGCTCGTATAGAGTTCAGGCCATCCAGCCTGCTTTGCTGGGATGTGGTCCCAGAGTTCACATGCTAAATGCATTGTTTGTCAGGGAGCCTCTCTGCTGGTCGTCCCATAGAGTCCTCCACAGGACAGCTTTCATGCTCCCTAAGCACTCCATGGGGCACTGGCTCACAAGCGTTTATGCCAGCATGAGAGGAAATGCCTCACTCAGCTCAGGGTGAATTTTTGGCCTGCACGCAGTCTGCAGAGAAGTGAAATTGCACAGGCCACCTCACAAGATGCGGTTGTGCAAAATTCTAAAGCCCTATTAAGGCAGCTATAGCAGAAAGTATGCTGCAAATAGCCACGCCATAAGCAACACCCATAACGAGAGAGCGTAAAGCACTCGTTGAAGGATGGCAGAGACCTCATCAGAAGACCAATTTACAGTACAGGTTCTCTATGCTTTATCCACATAAGATGGCTAATGTATGTTTATGCACTGCATTTCCAGGGATGGATGCTGCCCTCTAGTGTCTGGCACACCAAGTGTCTTTCCCTTTTTATAACTCAGTTGCCTTCAGAGATCCTAGGGATGAGAGAGTGGACTTGTTCACACCAGATGCAGTCCAGTATGTTTTTACATCAAGAACGCATGGACAGGGTTTAACTTGGATTCCAATTACCTAGTTCACACCTGTGCAGCGTATTCTAGGGCAGTCAACAAAAGTAGGATGTCACATTGTTTCGGTATGGAACACATCTGGAAAGTGGCAAAATGCATTGAGAATGCATCAAGAACATTCATGCAGAAACACGTCTGGAACACAAAAATTGTGGTGATTGGGCCGTCAGGCTTGTACAGAATCTATTCAGTGACAGATTTTGCCGGTCACCCAGCAATAGCGTTAACTTCAAGGGTGTATACTCTCCTATATTCCTGGTACCCAAAGCATCCAGAGAGCTCAGTACGGTGTAGGTCCCTAAATCAATTCATCAGCCCCAGAAGATTCAGGATGGAGCCAGTATATACGATATCAGTAGTGCAACCAGGAGATTGGCTATTCTCAATCGATTTGGCAGATGCCTATTTACATGTCCCGATTCACAAACACCATCAGAGGTACTTCAGATTCGCAGTAGAGGAAGAGCATTATCAATTCAGACGTTTGCCCTTCAGCATCAACACAGCACCCAGAGTCTTCTCCAAGATCCTGTCGGCGACCATAGTATTTATCCTTTTACAGGGGCTAAAAATTTTTCATTATCTAGAAGACATCCGGGTCATTGCACATTCAAATGAGCAGCTTGCGCTACAGCGTGACAAGGTAATAGGGATCCTGTCCAACTTTGGATGGCTGATATACAGTCAAAAGAGCAACCTCACTCCTGCTCAATGGATGGAGTATTTAGGCATGGTATTAGACATAGGACGGATTCTCCTGCCATATCGCAAGGCGACTGAGCTGAAAGCATGTGTCTACAGGGTGATGGAGGCTCAGACATTATCGGCAAAAGACTGTATGACGATGTTGGGGATATTCACCGGCTATCCCGGCGGTACCATAGGCAAGGTTCCACATGAGAGATCTGAAACAATAAAAATGAAATGTTCCTTTAACCACTTCAGCCCCGGAAGGATTTCCAGCTTTAGGACCGGAGCCCTTTTTTCGATTCGGCGCTGCGTCGCTTTAACTGACAATTGCCCGGTCGTGCGACATTGTACCCAAACAAAATTTGCGTCCTTTTTTCCCCACAAATAGAGTTTTCTTTTGGTGGTATTTGATCACCTCTGCGTCATTTCTGATCGCCGCTATAAACAAAAGAAGAGCGACAATTTTGCAAAGAAACCCAAATTTCTTACTTTTGCTAAAATACAAATCCAAAAAAAAATATAAAAAAACATTTTTTTCACCGTTTTTGGCCGATTTATATTCTTCCTCATATTTGCGATAAAAAAAATCACAATCGGCGTTTATTGATTGGTTTGCGCAAAAGTGGTCGGTTTACGGATGATGAGAATTAATTTTTGGGGTTTTTATTTTGTTTTTTACTAGTAATGGCGGCGATCTGCGATTTTTAGCGGTACTGAGATATTGCGGCGGACATGTCGGACTATTTTGACACTTTTTTGGGACCATTGGCATTTATACAGCGATCAGTGCTATAAAAATGTACTGATTACTGTGTAAATGCCATTGGCAGTGAAGGGGTTAACCTGCAGGGGGCGCTCTAAGGGTTAACTATGTTCCCTGGGCGTGTTCTAACTGTGGGGGGACTGCCCTAGCTGGGGAAGGGAAGTGGTCACAGCCTCCGTATACAGGAAGTCTGTGATCACAGCCCTTCCCCTTCACAGAACGGAGGTCCGTGTTTACATACACGGACCTCCGTTCCTTCACTCCGGGGGGGCCATTGTGGGTAGCCGGCGGCAATCGAAGCTGCCGCACCCGCTCCCTGGCCCTCCCCGAACGCCTCCGGTGGCGCCCGCGCGCTCACAGTGTGCGTTATCGCAGCCGCCGTCGTATGACGGCGATTTGCAATAACGAACCACCTTGCCGCTGTCAACCTGCGGTTGGCGGTCAGCAAGTGGTTAAATATCGCACCTGGAGGGTCCCCTTAGTCTGCCTGTAAAGTGGCGCATCTGTGCAATGTGTATAACAGTCCGGCAGCAAAATGACATTTGTAAAGTAAAAAATTTAATTCATACTTACTTGCGGCTGTAATGTATTGCAGGCTGCTGGCAATATAGCTTAAAAATCAAGGAAATAAATGGCGTGCAATGTCCCCGGAGTCCATACCAGGCCCCTTGTGTCTGGTATGGATTTTAAGGGGAACTCCATGCCAAAATTTAAAAAAAAATTGGTGTGGGGGCCCCCTACATTCCATACCAGACCCTTATTTGAGCATGCAGCTTGGAGAACAGGATGAGGGGTGAGCGAGCAACACCCCTCCTGAACCATACCTGGCCACATGCCCTCAACATGGGGAGGGTGCTTTTGGGTCCCCTCCAAAGCACCTTGTCCCCATGTTGATGGGGACAAGAACCTCTTCCCGATAACTCTGGCCATTGGTTGTCAGGATCTGCGGCCGGTGGTTTATCAGAATTTGGAAGCCCCATTAACAAGGGGGCCCCCAGATCCTGTCCCCCCTATGTGAATGTCAAAAAGTAAAAACCACAACAGACAGTTTTTAACAATTCATTTATTAAAAAAGAAAAAATGAAAAAACTCTGCCTCCATAGAAGGCCTCCCGGCGACTGCTGCCTTTTCACTGTGACAGCTCTTATATAAGCAAGGGCATAACCGGATGACCCTGCCCCCTCTGCCGTCACATGACATCACATGAAGTCAGAAGGGGCGGGGTCACTCGGTTACTTCACCACTTTGCCTATATAACAGCAATCACAGTCAAGAGACAGCAGCCACCGGGAGGCCTACCATCGATGCAAAGCTTTTCTATTTTTTGGGTCCATTGAGCGAAGATAGATGGAAATCACAGGACACTTTTTTTTTCCTTTTTTAATAAAGGGATTGTCAAAAACTGCCTGTTATGGTTTTTACTTTTATTGACACTTTTTTTTGGTGAATGGGTAGGGGTACGATGCCCATTCACATGGGAGGGGGCAGGATCTGAGGCCCCCATGTTAAATGGGGCTTCCAGATTCCGATAAGCCTCCCGCCCCCAGACCCCTGACAACCAATGGCCAGGGTTTTCGGGAAGAGGCTCTTTTCCCCTTCAACATGGGTACAAGGTGCTTTGGGGGGGGACCAGAAGTAATATAACAAATGCCGCGCATAGAATAAGGATACACAGCGATAATGTAAATCACAATAGTGGTGGTATGTAAATCAAATGAAAAGTCTCTATAATATCAGGTGTGTATTTTTCTCATATAGTCCATAAGTGATAAAGATAATATTCAGATGACGTGATTTCCACCACCTCATAAGCGTTTAATTAGGGTAGTCTTACCAGACAGGGCTGATAATAAAGCCTTGTAATCACTTAGAAGACAGACAACACCAAACCAGTGCACAATAAGATTGGGTACTCTTACCCTAAGGTGGTTAAAATGAACGCCTGAATGTTGCATCAACCAGGATCCTCCTCTATAATCGATCTCCAGAGATGGAAAACCACTTGAGCTCACATACATATGGTAGCGATCACAGGGGAAGGTAAGCATAAAAACTCCACATAGTGTAAGGCCGATATGTATAAGGCAATTTATTAAAAGTAATGCACTTACATTAAAATCCAGGATTTAGAGCAAATAAGCGATGTGTACACAAGCTAGGCACAGTGATATGGAGCAGACATATATAAGACAGGCGGAGAATATAGCTATCAGTTCCGGGTAGTTAGCAGGAAGGGTGCGCACCTCAACCAATCATAGGTCCGGGAGGCGCTCCAATCACAGGTTACCCAGCATGCTAAAAGTGTAGAGGACAACACGGCCTACGCTGACGAATCAGATTGCGCGGGGACGTGATATCACATCCACCCTGGCTAAAAGGACGGACCGCATGCTGGGTAACCTGTGATTGAAGCGCATCCCCGACTTATGATTGGTCGAGGTGCACGCCCTTCCTACTAACTACCCGGAACTGATAGCTATATTCTCCGCCTGTCTTACCACAACATTATTTAAAATGTAATACATACGTTTCTACTTGGATTTTTGTTTTTAGCAACATTTAGCCTGATAGACTTTTTGTCTTTATTGACAGTACATTCTTGATGACAGTATTTTGTGTTGTTTATTAAAGGCATTTTAAAGTTTTATTTTAACATACCTTGAGTACAGTCTTAGAGCCTGAGCTGCTGACCTAGGAACCAGCAGCGATAGGCTTCAGACTGTTGAAAGTGAGGCTTGGAGCTCACGCAGACATCATGTGTGAACTATTGCCAATTATGAGCCATGTATAGTTCAGTATATAAAGTGCAGTGTTGGGGAGCAGACCTGTACCCCAGTTGAAGTCCCCTTGTGATGAAACGTGTAGAGTGAAAGGGTGTCTGCTCCATATCACTGCGCCTAGCTTGTGTACACGTCGCTTATTTGCTCTGAATCCTGGATTTTAATGTAAGTGCATTACTTTTAATAAATGACCTTTTACATATCGGACTTACACATTTACATCTGACCAATTATTCTTGTTGCTGGTATGGCATTATTTCAAGATGTTTGTGTGCAAATTCTGACAGATGTCCCATGGGGAGGTCCGTATGTGTATATGTAGCTTATGTTCATTTATATATACAGCATACAGTATCTTACAAAAGTGAGTACACCCCTCACATTTTTGTAAATATTTTATCATATCTTTTCATGTGACAACACTGAAGAAATGACACTTTGCAACAATGTAAAGTAGTGAGTGTATAACTTGCATAACAGTGTAAATTCGCTGTCCCCTCAAAATAACTCAACACACAGCCATTAATGTCTAAACTGCTGGCAACAAAAGTGAGTACACCCCTAAGTGAAAATGTCCAAATTGGGCCCAAAGTGTCAATATTTTGTGTGGCCACCATTATTGTCCTGCACTGCCTTAACTCTCTTGGGCATGGAGTTCACCAGAGCTTCACAGGTTGCCACTGGAGTCCTCTTCCACTCCTTCATGACGAAATCACAGAGCTGGTGGATCTTAGAAACCTTGTGCTCCTCCACCTTCGGTTTGAGGATGCCCCAAAAATGCTCAACAGGGTTTAGGTCTGGAGACATGCTTGGCTGGTCCATCACCTTTACCCTCAGCTTCTTTAGCAAGGCAGTTTTCACCTTGGAGGTGTGTTTGGGGTCCTTATCATGTTGGAATACTCTGAAGGGAAGAGATCATGCTCTGCTTCAGTATGTCACAGTACATGTTGGCATTCATGTTCCCCTCAATGAACTGTAGCTTCCCAGTGCCAGCAGCAGTCATGCAGTCCCAGACCATGACACTCCACCACCTTGCTTGACTGCAGGCAAGACACACTTTTCTTTGTACTCCTCACCACGCTTGACACCATCTGAACCAAATAAGTTTATCTTGGTCTCATCAGACCACAGGACATGGTTCCAGTAACCCATGTCCTTAGTCTGCTTGTCTTCAGCAAACTGTTTGCAGGCTTTCTTATACATCATCTTTAGAAGAGGCTTCCTTCTGGGACAACAGCCATGCAGACCAGTTTGATTCAGGGTGCGGTGTATGGTCTGAGCACTGACAGGCTGACCCCCACATCTTCAACCTCTCCAGCAATGCTGATAGGACTCATACGTCTATTTCCCAAAGACAACCTCTGAATATGACACTGTGAACGTGCACTCAGCTTCTTTGGTCGACCATGGTGAAGCCTGTTCTGAGTGGAACCTGTCCTGTTAAACTGCTGTATGGCCTTGACCACCGTGCTGCAACTCAGTTTCAGGGTCTTGGCAATCTTCTTATAGCCTAGGCCATCTTTATGTAGAGCAACAATTCTTATTTTCAGATCCTCAGAGAGTTCTTTGCCACAAGGTGCCATGTTGAACTTCCAGTGACCAGTATGAGAGAGAGTGATAACACCGAAAATTAACACACCTGCTCCCCTTTCACACCTGAGTCTTTGTAACACTAATGAGTCACATGCCACTGGGGAGGGAAAATAGCTAATTGGGCCCAATTTGGAAATTTTCACCTATGGATGTACTCAGTTTTGTTACCAGCGGTTTAGACATTAATGGCTGTGTGTTGAGTTGTTTTCAGGGGACAGCAAATGTACACTGTTATACAAGCTGTACACTCACTACTTTATAATATAGCAAAGTGTAATTTCTTCAGTGTTGTCACATGAAAAGATATAATAAAACATTTACAAAAATGTGAGGGGTGTACTCACTTTTGTGACATACTGTGTATACTACATTGTGTGTGTGTATATATATATATATATATATATATAATATATATATATGTGTGTGTGTTACATCAT
>BLSH010500056.1:6857-18230 GCA_018402905.1 Glandirana rugosa
GGTCGTAGGACTCTCGAGTATATTCTAGACACCTATACCCTAACCAAATTCCCGTGAGGTAAGGTTCAGAAACTATCCGGGTATCCTCATTCCCTATTCCCTTCAATGCCCTTATTCCCCCACACAGTAATTCTGGGCGATAGGTTTTTCTCCGAACTTCCCGTGCGACCGGGGTACTCCCGCCTTCAGGGTCCTCGGTGAAGGACAAAAAGGTAATTAACTAGTAAAAGCCCTCTATAGACTTTACAGATATATATGACGCCACTCCCACGCGCCGGGGGTGCGGGGTCTGTTACAGATTTCGTCTGCTTTGTGCAGCCCATTGTCCGTGCGATCGTTCGGGTTCCGTCCGGACCCGGACCCGGACTTTGTCCCGAAGTTCGGACGGACCAGCAGAACCCGAACTTCCAGGTGTTCGCTCAACTCTATTAAGCAGTAAAAAATGACTGCAATGGGTTCACGGTCCTCACCCGACGTGTTTCGTCTGCTTTAGACATTGTCTGGGGCGTGGGGGCCGCGCACCCTCACCGCAGTATATATAGACATTTCAGATATCTCCCGAAAATGATCAATTAATGGAAAAACAGGAAGTGGCTCCTGGGACTTCCGCCCTCATGGGGCCAGCGTGCCCTTCAAGCCTCTTTTTGGATAGCGGGTCTTAATGACACACCCCCTTATTCCCGTAACTTCCCTTATCCCTTACTCCTATGGGCCTATCAAAGACTTGGAATGGAGTGCCCTTAAACCAATCCCATATCCACAGATCTTATATGAGCTCTCAGGATGCTGGCAATCAGGCAGGTATCTTCTTTTACTGCCCGCCTGATCGCTTGTATAGCGATGGGGTGGCATAGGCAGACCCTTCCGGGTTGGCAGCCGAACAGGCAGAGGGGCGTATACATCACCTCCGCTATCCGACCTGGATTTGCGTATGAACAAGCGGAGGGGGTACACGACACTTCACCCATCCAACCCGGAAGTGCTCGCGAGCGGTCATCTAGACGTACTCCACTAACTCCGCCCAGTATATAATCACTGGACAAGAGTAGGGGGCCACCAGAAAGTGAATAAAAGGGCAGCAAATAGCTCTGTATTAAATCGGAAAGCACAAACATATGGATACATGGGAAGCACGCCACCAGCAGATAGCTAGGTGACATGGATAGCGCAAAGGGGCATAAACCCCCAAAGCCGCAACCCATGGTCCATAAAGACACTTGAATTAAAACACCTATTGGGTATACCTCAATAAAGTGGGGGGGTGGGGGGGAGAGGGGAAGGGGAGGGGGGGAAAAGGGGGTGAGAGGTGAGTAACCCAGGAGTATAAACCACATATTTACTTGGAAACACATATGTGGCATCAATCCTAGGCCACTCAAGCCCCTACAATAATAGGTAAACAATATAGGATGAGCAGGGGCACTATCATTCCATTCTATTCCAAATCAATGGTAGGTGAGAAATGATAGCCATGGAATAATGGACCAATTTATACCAAATCAATAGTGAGCAGGGAATGGTGGATAGGGGGTGGCGGTCAATCCCCTCCAGGGGATAGGCCCTAAAAATAGGGTCACTCCTCATGGAGAAGGAGGACCACAACCCCTCCAAATCACATACCTAAGATGTAAAGACCAAACTAATATTGGAGTGGGACATCATGCCCTATTGATAAAGGCATTGATGTCTCAGTCTACGTTGATACCATGAGGGTGATACGAGCGGAGCTCGTAGATCCAGTAAGTCTCAAGTTTTGAGACTCCTCTGACTTTAGAACTCCCTCTCCATGGTGGAGTATACTTATCTATGTCCAGAAAAAAGGTACCTGTGGGCTCTCTATGGTGATATTGAGCATAGTGTTTGATCACACTATATTTTTTGGTCCCCCCTATTATGTTTGCAATGTGTTCCCCCACCCTTTGGGAGAAGGTCAGTGTGGTCCTCCCCACATAATGTTTCCCACATGGGCAAGTTAGAAGGTAAACCATGTTAGTGGTGGCACAGGTCAGAATACTGGCAATTTGTAACGTTAGAAGAAAAAGTCAGAGCCTTATTCCGACCTTACTGGTGTTTACCCCACAAACCCTACACTTTTTACATAGAAAGAACCCTTTGAGGTTGTGTAAAAAGGTGTAAAAAGGTGGGCCTACTAGAAGGGTTGATGGTGGTTTGGGCAACCTTCATCTGAAGAGGTTGCGCACCTCTATAGATAATGTCAGCCCTCTCCAGCAACACTGGGCGCAGGACATTATCATTTTTCAATATGGCCCAGTGCCTGCAGAGGATCTGGGCAATGTTGCCTGGAGAAAGATGTAAAGAAGGACCATTTCGGGTCCTTCCTTGGTTGTTTATCTCTCCGGTCCAATAGGGCATCCCTATCAAGCCTTCTAACCTCGGAAATGTTCATGTCAAGGTCTCCTGATAGATAACCTTTGTCAACAAACCTTTCCCTCTGTCTGGACTGTACATCATAATCTTTAATATTGGTACAGTTTCGGCATGCAGCCAGTTCCTATGACGGCTACTGTATATGGGGATAAAGGAATTTCTATCCGTGGGTTTAAAAAATGTGCTCATAATTATTTTGTTGTTAACCACTTGAATGTTCAAATCTAGGAGCTGGACCCAGTCAGGGCTGGCTTTGAAGGACAGAGGAATACCAAGGTCAGTGACATTGAGGCCTGCAAAAAAGGAGGACAGGCCCTACATCTCACCATTCCATAGGAGGAGGACGTTGTCTATAAATCTAGCCCAGAGGGTCACCTCTGGTCTCCCCTGGGCATAGACAGCATCCTTCTCCCACTTGGCCATGAAGAGGTTGGTCAGACTGGGGGCGAATTTCGCCCCCATAGCCATACCTCTAATTTGCAAATAAAAAATGTAATTGAACCAAAAATAATTATGGTGGGTGGCAAAGGAAAGAAGGTCACAAATGAACTTATGCTGTTTGGGTAGTAGATCGGAATCCCTCCGGAATCCAGGACGATTATGCCATCTCCTTTATCGGCAGGCCTTATCACCAAGGATCTGCCATCACATAATTGTCGCAAACCTTCAGCGATGATAGGATCCCTGTGGACTCTTTTGAGAGGTAGGGACTCTAAATCTCTACAGACCAGATCTTTGAAAACTGCAACAGAATGGGACATAAGGACAGGGGTATTATAGAGTGATGGATTAGAGAGGCCAGAGTGAATGATACAGTCAGAGTTTGTCTGTACAGTTTGGGAGACCGGGTTGGACAATAGGTACCGTTGTATATTCGGTTTCCTGATATATTTTGGATGTCTATAAAAGTGTAAAACTTATCTAGCTTCACTGGTGGTACAAATCTGAGGCCTTTGTCCAAAACCGCAGTCTCCTGAGCTGTAACCTTACTCAGGTTAAAAATTCATGACCCTATCTTGTCCTTTTCCATTTGTTTTTGGACCCTTCCTCGTCCTCTACATCCCCTCATATATTTTGCCCTGTGTTCGGTTTTGGCCCTGCCCTGGGAAAATCATGACCATCTGCCTGGTAGTGGCTGTTAGATAGGTTGGGATCTCTTTGGTTATAATTATAGGGTGACTGATTGTACTCATCCCTAGGGTCACCCATATAAGGATAGGATTCATACATCTATTATTATCTCTCAAAGCCGAGAATCTGTTATGAGTGGGGACAGCATAGTTAGAGTAATCATAACTGGGCCTGATGTGGTTGCCTCTATGTTCACCATATTGATCATTATATACTGGAGTTCTTCTATTTTGGAAGCCAGGGGATGACCACTGTTGGTCTCCATAGATCCGATCAACCCTAGGTGGCCCCCTATAGTTAGACCCTTGGTGAAAGGGTCTAGAGTCATGGCAGTAATAATTTCTGCCTTCCCCAGGGGGACCCCTGGGGGGGATGGGCACTAGGTGTCCTACTATGAACCTCTTCCACTCGCTGGAACCCTCTAGATCTCAGCATCGGTCTCCCATGTCTTTGGGGAGAATGGTTCACCTTGGCTGAAATCTTAGGAGGGACCACCAACCCATTACTTTGGGTCTGAGGTTAATCAGGACCCCTCCAAGTTTTTTTGCCACTTGAAGACTAGATTACTTTTATAGTCTCCCACGTCCCTGAGGTACGTCTTTCTTTTTTTGACCTTTTGGTCTCAGTCCTCCTTCTCCAGGTGTTCCCTTAAGTTTGAGGACAGAGAAACATACTCCTGAGTGTCTTTCTGAGGCTTGAGTTTTTCTTTAAGTTCCCTTATCTCTTTATCCAGACACTGGATACATGTTTCCTACATGGGCAAGTTAGGAGGTAAACCACGTTAGTGGTGGCACAGGTCAGAAAAGATTTAATTGTATGCTGGCAATTTGTAATGTTATAAGAAAAAGTCAGAGCCTTATTCCGACCTAAAGTGTTTACCCCACAAACCCTACACTATTTACATGGAAAGAACCCTTTGAGGTTGTGGAACTACACAAGCCTGGGTGACCCCCCAGTCGTACGACTGTCCTGGTAAGGGTTTACCTTTTCTACTAATATGTCTTGCTGTTTGGGATGAATTTGCTTTTGATGCATGGGATTGAGTTTACAGTTGCACCTTCTCTTCAAACTTCTGGAAGATATACACCGGAAACAGAGACTTTTCTGTTACAGTATAGCGGATCCTAACACTATTTCCACTTTTGGAATCTGCTTGAGCTTCGAAGTTTCGAGCTTTATATGATTATGAACTTTAAATAGAGGACAATTTTCTACGATATTATTGCACTTTATTACTTGGGTAGTTACACATATGATAATTTTGTTCTAGCGCTACACTTTTACTTTTGTATTTGAAATAATAGCTAACTAATAAATAGCTATTAAACTATAGGTATTGGAATTTCCTTAAAAATCTGTCTATTAGTGAACTTAAATCCGAAATTTATCACTAACAGCCAAATTTTCAAGGAAATTCCAATACCTAAAACATAATAGTTATTTAAGTAGTTTAGTATAGTTAAGTTACTATTAGTTAGTTATTATTTCTAATTTTCACATTTTTCGAATGTCACATTTTAACATTGCCTAATCTCCGAACTTCCAAATTACCGCTATTCGGATTTTTGGATTTTCAGATTCTCAGATTTTCCAACTACCAAATTTTTGAATCGTAAAACGAAAATTCAGAAAAAATTTAGAAATTCAAAATTCGGAAATTTGGATTCGTCTGAATTGCCAAATTTAAAAAAAAAAAAACAAACAAATTCAGAACTAAATGAATTGCACAAGCCTGCTATGGAGCTGAGTGGGCAGAATCATCCGTTCACTCAGCTCCCAGAGCAGGACGCGATCATCTCTGCTGCTACCGGTGGGTCCGGTAAGTGGCAGAGATGACGGAAAAGTGGCGGGGGGGCACCTCTCCAGCCCCCCGATAAAAGAGATTTTGTGGCAAATCCGCCACAGAGACCACTTTTACCTGAAAGCTATCTGCTACCATAGCAACGATATTCAACAGCAAAGTATTGCCATATGACAGCGGGCGGTCCGGAAGTGGTTTACTTAAAGCCCCATCAATATAAAATGAAATACAAAATTAAGATTAGAAACGATGGCAACCCCAAAATACCACCCCTGAAACCAAACCTCCTATTTTTATAGGGGAGCTTTATGACAACTAAAAAAAAGTAGTTTCACCTAAAATAGGGGTCCTAGTAACATACAACAGACGTATATGTAGCCCAACCCCTGTAGGAGCTGCTGGTATTTCCCCGGGTCATCTCTTCTTTCAGCCCTGCAGCTAGGCACGCCATATTTCCCACAGTCAGGTGCACAACTTTCATACGTTACTCCAATGACCAGTCTAGGCACTGTAGTGGTTTATTTTGTTTTATTTTAGTTTAGGAACTTGGATAGGAGACAGGATATAGTAGGATACTCCAATTAAACTATTCACACTTGAGGACAGCATTCTTGGTAGAAGTGTGTAGCAAACCGTTCAGAATGGAGCAAAGTCACGTTCTTATAAGAAGGAATTGAGTGGACCCTGCTTCTTCAAGACACTGGTGTCCTCTTTAGCCTACACCCATCAGCTGACTAACACCCAGATGGGGATTCAGCAACACCAATCTCTAGCCACTTCCCGCCCGCGGTATATATCTGAATGATGGGTGTAGTTACAGGCATCATTCAGATATCATCTTTTCCACGGGCAATACCCTTCACCGTAAGAACAATCATAGTGACTGTTCAGCCGCTTGATTGTTAAAGGGTCACTCTTTAGACATACATAGTATATAGTGCATAGTATATAGTACATAGTATATAGTAGATAGTATATAGTACGTAGTACATAGTACATAGTATATAGTGCATAGTATATAGTACATAGTATATAGTGCATAGTATATAGCACATAGTATATAGTGCATAGTATATAGTACATAGTACATAGTATATAGTGCATAGTATATAGTATATAGTACATAGTATATAGTACATGGTATATAGTGCATAGTATATAGTGCATAGTACATAGTATATAGTACATAGTATATAGTACATGGTACATAGTATGCCTAAAGAGCTGAACTGATTAACAAAAAACATTACAATTGCTTAATGAAGGTCCACTGTGCGATTGGCTGCTGCTATGATTGGCAACCTTGGAAGGTTCTGGGTGAACAGGAGTGACCCATGCAGATCAGCATTATGAATATAAATGCCCTTTCTCCTGAGAGGAGAGGTCACATTGGGGAGATGTCACCTCGATCACCCACGATTGTTTTTTCGTTCTGAATTAATATTCAGACAATTTTTTTTGTTATGCAGAGATTCTGATGTTTCTGAATACCCAAATTACAATATAAACAAATTTTACCGAATGCTCCAAATAACAAAACAAAATTTGTCCGAATTCCGGAAGTTCAGACTGAAATTCAAATCGAATTTTACATCAAACTCCAGTCAATTTCTAACTGTACACATATTGCTGAAATCAAAGACTTTGGGGTTAATTTACTAAAATGAGAGAGTGTAAAATGTGGTGCAGCTGTTCATGATAGCCAATCAGGTTCTAACATCAGCTTTTTCAATGAAGCTTTGACAATAAAACTTAAAGCTGATTGGTTTCTGTGCAGAGCTGCACCAGATTTTGCACTTCCCGGTTTTAGTAAATCAACCCCAGTGTGTGCTATTAGAGTACCATTTGGAAATAATGCTGTTTTTTTAAGCCAAAGGTGATTGAAAGAGTCATTGTAATCATTTGATGAAGATTTTTCTTTTGTTTGTTCACTTTGCTGCATTCTAATAAAAAATATATATATAAAGTATTCGATTCAACTGATTCAAAATTTATCGTTTCAAATTGAAAAGAATCGGTAAATTCGAAGAAAGTTTGAAAAAGATGAATACGAATTTAATGAATCAACCAAATTTAATGAAGCAAAATAACTAGATTAACAAATCAAAACAAAACAAAACAATGTTTTTCATCAGACACATGTCTAGCTGTAAAGGTTTTTAAAGCGTCACCTATGGTGATTTTTGGGCACCATAGTTTTTGGCGATATCGTGGGAGCATGCAATTTTAAGACATGGACTGCTTGGTATCTATTTACTCGATGCAACCTCATCTTTTATATTTTAACTAAAAATGGGTATTATATGGTGTGGTTTTGCACTAAAATTTTATCATAAAATTTGCGTTTAATAAACAGTTGTACAACTATCATAGGAAAAAAAATTGCAATTATCGCCTTTTTTAAGTTGTAGAGAGAGCTATAGTAAGATGCAAAGGTATCGGCAATATTCTGTGGGTTGGTAATCTTTTTTTAGTTCTCTGATCCATTAGGTACTCTATCTTAGATTGTATTTTTCTAGCTTTGAAGCGGTTCACTAAGAGTTTACCAGCTTTATTACCCGGGGAGTAATGCAACAGTTTGAGAGCTTTTAGATGTTTATCATGCTGTTCTATTAAAGGAAGTCTTAGCTCTGTATGCAATTTAGAGAGGGATGGACGCAAGGAATGGGTCGGGGTTGGTTTTATTAAGATGTTCTAAAGCTTGAATATCTCCTAGTAGTTTGTCAAGCTGTAATGACCTCTGTCTTCTAATACGAGAGCACATTTGAATAAAAATACCTCTTATGAAGGCTTTGTGGGCCCACCAGACCGTATGGTTCTGTTTGAAGCACTCTTGAAGATGCTTACGAATATACATTTTGAAGTGAATTAAATATTTGAGAGTTAACTCTCCAGATATATGCAGGTTTGGGTGTGTGTTCCTGCACCATTGTCACTGAGACGGGAGCATGGTCTGACCATCAGATGTCGTGTATAGTGGGGGAAGACACAGCTTGTAACAACATTTTGTCAACAAATATCATATCAATTCTGGAGTATGAGTTGTGTCGTAGCGAATGAAAAGTATAGTCCCGCTCCTCACCATGTTGACATCTCCATGTGTCATAGACATCTTCTTTGTGTAGAAGCGGTTGGAGTGCTGGAGGAAGTCTCTTAGGTGTGGAGGATAGATCCAGATGGGGATCTGTAGTAAAATTAAAGTCTCAGCAAATCATCAGAGATCCTCGTCTGACTTTTGAGATTGTCCAAAATAGTTTGTGCACAAATCAAAGTTGATGTGAGTTTGGGGCATAAGCATTCACTATAGTGAATAGTCTGTTAATAGTCTATGGTACACCGTAGGATCAGATATCGCTCGACTCTTGATCGGAAATCGATTCTTGTAAGGTAAAGGCTACTGAATTTTTTATTTATGATAAGTATTCCTTTCCTTTTTTGTTGTGGTCATGTGGTGAATACATGGGGAAACTGCTTATTGGTAAGAGTAGGGGAAGCTGACATTTGAAAGTGTATTTCTTGGATGCATATTATGTCGCTGCCTAGCTTGAGAGATTCTTTCCAGAGAGATGCTCTCTTAGCAGGATGATTTAGCCCTTGTACATTAAACAAAGTTACTTTAAGCACTATGGATATATATCAAATAAAGAGCTTCTGTTACCTTTGTCTGTCGAAGCCAAGATGATGTCTGCGGGAGGTAGCAAGTCCATGAGTCAATAATGGGTGTTTCAGAAGGACAAACCAGTAAAGGCTTTGTGAGGTAGGCCGTGTTAATATCAGACCTGTGATCCACAAGAAACAAAAAAGAGCAAAACTAAAGAATAGAAAAAATACTAAAAAAAAGTTTAGAGCAATTAGTAAAAAGCAAGGATTCTGATAGCAGGGGTACTGCACATTATTTGCGGGGGGGGTATCATGGCAGGCAAGACTCATTTGACCGGGGAGGTCAAGTCATATGATATTGTGAGATCAGAAGTGAATTAGAGGCAGTCAGGGTGTTTTATTCTTTTGTTTATGCTTGTGCAAAACAACCTTCCAGGCATCCTGGTCATTTATTTTGGTAGGAGGTGACCCAGATGTGGAAGCTTGCTTTGGGAGGATGGCCCAGGAATGGAGCAGTGCGAGCCCTTCTGTGAGCGATGTGATCACTGAGGTGTTATCATTATATCATAATGGTAAGTTTCATAGGGTATCCCCAGCGATACATTATATTGTGGTTATGCCGGGCTTTGATGATTGGCAGAAGCAATGTCCTTTTTTGCAGAGTAAATTGAGAGAGATCAGCAAACATTTGAAGATGAGAGAACAATTCGGGCAGGTGTGCCATTTTGCGGAAGTTGGACATAAGCTTGTCTTTTACATGGTAAAAATGTACCCTCTGGGAATATTATCAGGAAGGTATGACGGCTTGGGCAGACGATGAATTCTATCAATAATTGTTTCCAAGTAAGGAATAGATGGCCGTACTGTATGAATTAGGTCGCAGGCGTATTGATTTAGTTGGGTGTTTGGAGCAACTCAGGTCACACCCCTGAGCTAGTGAGCTTCACATTGTTCTGCCTTAAGCAGTCCTCAATGTCGGTGATTTTAGCTTTTCATTTCTCCATTTCATCATCTTGGCCATTATGTGTGTCTATTAAGTTGTTATGAGAGGTTGCAAATTAGCTCATCAGCTTTGTAGGGATTTACACATTCCATCATGTCTGTGTGCAGCAAGGCCCACAGGGACACCAGCATGTCATTTAGAGTAGCCTCAGAGATTGGTTGGTCGCTTGCTGGAAATGAACTAAAAGTGTCAGCTAGTTCCCTGGTAGTGGCAGCAGAGTTGCACCCCTGGAATACCTCTGTGGCTGAGGAACTTGCAGACAGCTATGGTTTGCTCTTGGCTGGGCTCTGGGACAGATGAGTAGAGACTGCTGGCTGTGAAGCTTTAGAGGCCCCTGATTGTGCAGGGCTCTGTGAGGAGTGAGGGGAGCCGCTAGATGAGACCAGTAATCCTCCTCCCGCGCCATCTTGGACATGCGGCTGCTCCAAGAGGAGAAAGAAATGTGGCAGCCTCTTGGAGCTGGCCGCTTCTTTCTTCTTCTTTGCCATTCCTGCGGGTACAGGGACACTGCGATATCTGATCCTACGGTGTAACATAAACAACAGACTATTCTCTATAGTGAACACTTATGCCCCAAACTCACATCAACTTTGATTTGTGCACAAACTATTTCGAATAATCTCAAAAGTCAGACGTTGATCTCTGGTGATTTGCGGAGACTTTAATCTTGGTGGATGGAAGGTTTTCCAACGCTGTCTGTTGCCTCTACATGCTTTTTCCCCGGTGCTTTGGATTAGCTCCTCAATCAGGCGTCCATCTAGGAGAGCGGTAGCCACGCCCCCAACCATCGCCTTTTTATTCCACAGGGCCTCTGCTTTCAGAAAATATATAATTTTCCAAGGGTTTATGTAATTTTATTGCCAAAAATTAAGGTGTTTACATGTATGCGACAAATAAAAAAAATGTTCTGGAACTGAACTGGCTAAGCAGAAAATCTGCTATGTTTTATCTAGCAATCCCCTTTTGAGCAGGAGACCCCACTATATAACCTAACTACATTCTAGCACCTATCTAGGAGGGTGCTACATATAATAAACACGTCAAATAAATGAAAACTCCAAAATACTGGCCCCCTGATTGGATATCCAACCTAAAGAATTCAACTTGAACCCATGGTAGAGGCAAACCCAAACCTTATTTGTAACACTTTTATAAAGCCTCATGAAATATGATGGTTACATATATTTAAATATAATAATAATAATGTCTGATTTTCAGGTTACGGTATCTCAATGTTCAGATCCCTGTGAACCTGGCAGCCTTAAAATGTTTGGATCTTCAGTTCATACATGTTGCCATAAGTGTGTCCCATGTCCAGAAGGAGAGATCTCCAACATTTCTGGTAAGGTTTGTATTTGTATTTATAAATGAATGTAAAAAGAGAAAGAAAAAAGAAAAAAGTGTGGTCCATGGCACCATAGGTAATTGGCCTCCATCTCAATTGTGTAAG